>OMLM01012665.1:15806-36114 GCA_900302695.1 Helostoma temminkii
CAGGGGAAACCATTTTCCTTACAGGTGCAAACAATCTCTCTTCTAAAACCAAACAACTTATATCTGTTTACTTTTGTCAGTAAACATTCAATACAAACAAAACCACACAAACATTACTAGATTACATCTCCATTCCTTAAAGATACAACTCAAACAAATCATCATTAATACATAGACTCAACACACCCACCCCCACCCCACTCTCCAGTTGGTTTACCCCATGACATCACCGATGATGTCATAGAGTTTATAAAAAGAGGAAGTAAGTTGGCACCTCCTCCTTTTGGTTCCTGGGTGCACAGTGATTATAGGTAAGACTTTGTTGATATATAAGCTTGTAGCTAAATGAATCAACATCAAACTTAAAAAATACTAGAAAGAAAATAAAATTCAGAAATCGCTGATGTAACATTAACATAATATTCTGCACCAACAAACCTGGGATAAGATGTTTGCATAGTTATAAATTAAAGCTGGAATCTGGCATTTAACAAACATGGTTAAGACATGTGTGAGATGGAATTGAAGCGTTATCCCTTTTGCCACAAGGGCCTAATGATTCTACATTCTTATGCCCAACATAAGCTACCAGGCTATTTTTCTTCATTGCAATACTGCAAGGTATTGTGAACATTTTTAGTCACAGGCTGTAGGCTAAGGTTTAGTTCACCTGAGGCTTCTGTAGCTGTAACTGATGAGGAACATATATTTAAGCCATGGTTCAGCTTCATACATGACTGGTGCCTTTCCTCATGTTGCTGCGCTCCACTGTTAAAACTGAAGACCATAAAATAAATGTATCCTATCACTTGAATATCATGAAAACTCAAGGTGTATATGTGGAAGAATACTGAAGATATTTGGCCTCTGTCAAAACTTATTGCATATACAGTTTATACTTAATTCATAAAGGTACTGGCTCCACAGTATAGTAAAATAACAGGAGTACCACTTATAGTTTTCACCATTTGCCAGAAGTAAAACTATAGTGTACTATATAGTACAACACTCTTGCATGAGAAAGGTTTGCAAGTGTAAAGACGAGGTTTGGCATGGTGACATTTAATGTTCATTATAACCATTGTTAGCAGTGACCTTTAAGACATGTAAACGCTTGACAAAATCTATGTGGGGTGTTGTTGTATTTTGTCATAATAAAACATAAAAACAAAACAAACCCATTGACATTTGAATGAAGGAACCAGAAGTGCAAACATGTGAACTGTTTTCTGGGTTGTAGGACTCACCAACCTGGCGCTCTGCACCGAATAAACATCCTAACAATTCAGAGTTAACGATGATAAATGTTTTGTAGATGATCTAAATTTGTTGTTGGCAGATTAGTTACTGTTTTGTAGCATTTGTTGTTTAGCTTACTGGTACTTTCAGGTTTGTCATGCTCACTTGCCTTTCACTGGAAGCATGTGTGCTCCCAACATGTTTAAAATGTTTGCGTTAATATTTACTTGTGCTGTTTCCCTTATAGATTTGGTTCATACGTTAGTCCTTGGCCACTTAACACTATTTGGCTTGTCCCAAATGCCAAATTTGTGATGCATTTGTCCATTTACTGGCTTTTGCTTCTTTCTTGTATATAGGATCTTTGCAGTAATGACAACAAGATCCAAGTGTAGACAGCTGAAATGGGTTTTCTCCACTGAGAAGCCAGCCTTACTCACTTTGACAGGCTGCTCCTGTGCACCCTGGATGCCCAGCGGGGAGGAAACCTCAGGGCAGACCCAGGAAACTCTGGAGGGATTTAATATCTCTATATGCCAGAGGGCATCTGGGGATCCCCCAAGAGGAGCTAGAGTTGGTTGCTGGGGAAAATAACTGGTACTCTCCTCGCCATGCAGCTGCTATGGATCTAATATGAAACCAGAATAGCTTAAAAGCTTATGTTACATTAATAGTAATGTAATCACTGGGGGGGGGTTAAAAAAAAAAAAGATTGAATGCAGGGATCAGATAATGCCCATAATACTGTATACAATACTGTATGATTCAATTAGACACAGCTCATTCTGGTTACATGTATTACAAATGCATGAAAATTAAAACTACTGATTAGTCACTCCAGTAGAGTGTTGTTCGTAAAACCAGATGCTGTAATGTATAAATGATATGTTTGTCCTTCTCAGTAATCAAAATGTTTAATAAAGGCATTGAACTAAACACATCCACTTATACAATCCCCAAAACGGCAACTCTGAGGCAGGAATAAACATAACTGACCAAGCATTGCATGGAAATGAGCATAGGCTGTATACTCAGCAAAGTTGTCTTGCATTATTAAAATAAGACAAAACATTTGGATTGTTTTTTGTAAAGATCTGCAGAATTAATCTTGAACATTGGAATAAATGTGTTTAGACAGCTACTTATTCTATAAAATATTAAACAAGCTAAAAAGTCTGAGGCCCGGTGCATCTCCGTCAGTGAAACTGGTGTTTTAATTAGCCACAGTCCCAGAATGATACTGAGTTACTCGGTTTGGCTTCAAGGCATTAAAATATTTATGAACTTTCCGTTGTTCATTACAGACTGAGGCACTGCTGAGGAAAAAGCTTTTCAAATTTTTTGACATTCACAGGAAAACTTTTTAAATGAATTGAATTTATTTAGGCCCCAATTTAATAAGAAATGATTTTTATTACTGTAACTGCAAATTGACGAGCCTCTGCTCCGTTTACTTTGTTTCCTCTTCTTCCAATAGAGGGCAGCAGCTACACTGCAACATGGAGAACATCATCCAGGATATGCACTGAAAGTATTTTCACTTCACTGTGGAGTTCTTGGACAATACTAGAAGAAATGTTTGGAAAGTTATAGTGACTATGTGCATGATGAGAAGGGATTTTAATTGTGCCTGTTAACATAAGCTGTTAAACATATTCAAAAGCAGATAGAGGACAGTTTGGATGGCCATGAGGCCTCATCAGTCAAGTGTCAAAATGTTTGATGTTGCCTTTATTTCCAACAAAACATCAATTTATATCCAGCTTTGACAAACTGCGCTCTGATAACGCTGCTGTCCTGCTATGAAATCATTAATCAATGACACTGACACAGGCTTCTCAAGGAAGATCCATTAGGCTATTTGGAGAGATGGCTCAAAAAAAGACCAATATATGATCACAAAGTCGTTCATTAAAATGATGTATGAATCATGATAAAAGGGGAAGAGTTGCTGGGAAATCTGAAATATGTACCCTTCTGCCATGTACTGAGTTTGGAGTTTTATTCTTGTGTGTGGGAAAGTAGTTGAGTTTATACAGTGTGTTTCTGTGGGGAAGATAAGGGACGAGTGAAACTTGGTTGAGCTCTCTCACTCTTTTCTGGTGACATCAACAGAGAGGGAGAGAGAGAGAGAGAGAGAGGGAGGGAGAATGACAGAGAGAATTTGGGGGGAACCTAAGTACAAATCTGCCTCTCTCACAACCTCCAGGCGTACCAGTCTGCCTTGCGCCTCTGCTCGCAACTTTTTTTTTTAGATTACAAATTCACTTTTTATTCCCTGGCAGCGGAGGGATGTTCCCTGGAAGGAGGTTACACCCCAGCTGAGCATTTTCACCTTGGAAACTTCAGTCAGGCTGATAAGTACTTCTCGAAGAGTTTGTGAATGGGGAGCATTTGGGGAGATTTTACGCATCGAGTTGAGTGACGCACGGTTACATGTTATAAGTGTCAAATCCTAATTCCCATCTTTCTTTCTACTCTTAAATGGCAACGGAGCGTTTTAAGGAGATTCTGACTGTTCGACTCTCTTGAGAAAAACTTTGCTGAACTTCTGAAACAGCGAACTTAATTTGATTTCGCCTTCCATCCCTACTACTTTTTTTTTCTTTTTAATTCTACCACACAGCCAAACGGCCTCTCTTGACCTTTTCCGGGATCTTTACTTCCACAACGTCTACTTCCCCGCGGATTTTCAATTAACCTGATTTTGGAAGTAATTTCACTGGATATCATGCCTCCGACCGGGACGGAGAAGCGGGCTGCGCTCTGCCGGGTTTGGGCTCTGGTTGTCGCTCTGCTGGTGTGCGCTGCTTCGGTGAATGGATGCCCACACAAGTGCAGCTGCTCCGGGTCGCATGTGGACTGCCAGGGTCTGGGTTTGAAGACTGTGCCTAAAGGAATACCGAGGAATGCCGAGCGCTTGTAAGTCTCACTTATTAAAACTGCTATAAGCACGATTATTGGTACTCGCTCCATTGTAATCAGCATCATACACAAACATCATTCTGCGCTTTTCCCAATTTTGTCATTAGAAGATCCTATAAAATCCCTGTAAAGACTAAAATGAATTTCTATGTAGCATAGTGAGCATGTTTAAATCACCCAAGTAATCATTTAATCAGATTATGCCTAACTTCAAAAGTCCTCAGCGCATCCACTCCTACCACCTGCCCATTAATGTCTGACAGCATAGTTTCTTTCCTTCTTTTTTTGTTTGAGATATTGCATCTGCGTGCGTCACTCTGCGTCTGACTGATTAAAGGCAGACATTTCAACTCTGACCTGCAGTTGGTGACCATTACACGAAAAAGACTCATGGTTTATAGTCAGATGAGGAACCTGTAGCTTATTGATGTAAGTTGGGTAAAGTCCAGTTAGACTCAGGTGGGTGCTCAGAAGTTTAGAGGCGTTTAGGACCAATGAGGTTGATGAATTGGAAAATCACTTGTTACAGTATACTATAAGGAAAACATAGCTCCTGGGACAAGTTACAGAGAAGCCTGCCTGAAAGCATGCTTCTACAGCTATACCCACTGTCACTGAGCACATGGAGCTGCCCTACAATTCAGCAGTGACCCCAGTGAATTGAAGCAGTTAAGGACACAGCCCAGAAGCAGCTTTTAGAGAGTTTTAAAGCTTTTGAACAGGTCAAACTGAAACATGAGAAGTTCTTAAATCTTTTTATGTACCTCTGCACTCCTTTTGCTGTTACTTTTTTTTTTGCATTTTTGCACAAGTTCCTCAACTCGGACTGCAGCATTGCTGATTTGCGTAAATGCCTAAACGATGATTTTACCCATGAAGAATTACTTGCTGTTAATTGTAAATGATATTAATCCCTAAAGCAGGCACAGACCCCCGACAGACACTGCTGCCACTTCTAGCCACATCTTGACACGTATACACCCCCACAGCCACACACACCTATGCTGTTAAGGTATGGAAGTGATTATGTGTGATAAGGGAGCAGCCAAAAGCCCCACAGGGGATCAACAACAGACCTAACCCTGAGACAACAAACACAATCGGTAGGCTGCAGAAGGACGTGGGGGTGTGGTTTGAATAGTTTATACTTTTATCTGTTTGTGTACATGTATGTTTGTTCTGTGTCTTCGTCACTGTGATTGTTTTTTTTTTTTTAATGTGTATTTGGATGTGAACAGAGAAGCCCATACGTCTTCCATCCCACCGGGCTGTTGTGACCTCTCAGGACCTGTTGGCTTTTACACAGCAATCCCCTGAAGACATTTACACACTAGGAAAATAAATAATTAGAGCAGGCTGTGATGGGGAGGTGGGATAACGGGGTCCCCTGACTCTCGCTGGGGTCTCCGGGGTGGAATATTTGGGGTAGTAGCGCCCCCTCCCACTGCCTTCACTCCTGAAACTATGTGTTTATGTTTCCCTGATTTATCCAGGTCAGTGTTTCAGCTGTGACTTTGGCCAAAAGTTGCTCTTTTCCTCATTTTTTTTTTTTTTTTTTTTGTCTCTCTCGTTCTCTGCCTGCCTTCGTCGCTCATTCTCTCACCAGATATATTTTAGGGAGTCTGAGATGGGAAACATTAAAATGAATAAAATTCCACTTGTAAAGGTTATGGCAGCTGGGAATGTTTTTAGGAAAGAGATGAACAATATTGCCATGAGCAATAGAGATTTGGGTTTGACAACTCTGATAATGTCCATGTGGATAACACATTCTAATAATAAAAGTTCAATGTTTTGTAAGTCCAGTAAGAATAATAGTCATTTGTATCAGATTTCCCAAATTTGTCTTACTGGTTATTATTTCCTTAACTCTATGATTAAAATCATCAGAAATGAAACCAGTTTGTAAAGGCTGGTCTTCGTGATCTTAAAATAGATTTGCATGACCAGTGATTTATTTTTTTTTTTTTAAACGGGCCATAGTTTCAACTGTGCACTATTGTGGCCAAATGCAGAAAAGTAGCATAGAAAGCACTGCTAAATTATGCCTTAATATTAAAATTAACTTACGAGTCACACATATAATAAACTGTTATTTCAGAAGTTTCCTGGCAGCGAGATGGTAGTAATGGTCGAAGGCAATGCTGTATCGCAATGTTGAGGTAACTGGTTGGACGCTGGTATGCATCAGATCTGGCAGGAAAACTGTGCACAAGGCACTTGGGCTTAAAAGTATATACCAGCAAAAACCTATGTTTTTAGTATCGAGTGTTTACACTATGTAGGATCGTAAGAGAACATTAAGTGTGTAGCATTCTCCAAAAAGAAGGTCAAAACAAAATGCCAAATGAAATGTAATAATCACCATGGTGAAAGTTTATATGCACACTATGTTCCAAATGCTCACATTCTGGCCGAAATATAGCAAAATACAATTTTTCCTATGATGGTTAGTTGTTAATATTGTCATATTTATAATGGAAAAGAGGACAAGACACTATCTTGGCTATTGTGGGATAATTATAATTATTGTGTAGTTGTGACTCTGTTGTATCCTGAAACTTTACAAACAGAACCGACTGAAAGTCGCTTAAGAATCAGACGTGTTTAATCGCATTACAGGATTTCTTGTCCATTCCATGAGGTGAGTAGATGCAGAAGTCTTACCGCACCAGAATACTATGCAACCACAAGACATGTGGTGTTTGACTGAGGGACAAGACTTTTGCCTTATCTTGAGTGGAAAATCTTTTTCTGCCGCTCACTTTATCACTCTTTAGAGCCACATTTAGTGAATTAGACATATTTAGACACTCTGCGGAGGTTTCTGAAAACAAATTAAGTAAAAAATGTATTTGACTCCAGCTGAAGGAAATTGGGAACACGAAGCAAACTACAAGGCTTCATGATGTACATGAATAATGATACGGGGGAAAAAAAATCCCATAGAGGACCATGGCTGCCTAGAAGGAAACAACTCAGTCGAGATGGAGAATGATTGGCACTGTAAAGCATTTAAATGACCAGCATCATCTTTTAAACTTTAGAGCCAGTTCCTACTTATGTCTTTAATATATTATATAACTTTTGAATCCAGTTCTCAACCTCCTCCAGAAGTTGATATTGCAGTCCACCTGTCATAACTTTACCATCTCTTTAAAAGCTCCATTTTCTTTATTATTGTAAACAGAGCATTTGGAAAGGTTAATGAGAGGAAAAACTGTGGTGGCCTCAACTGCACATTCAACACACACACACACCCACATGCACTCAGAGGCAGCCTCACAGATTACCTCAGGCCAGTCAATTCCGTAATGTCCTCCTTGGGATGCCACTTGAGATCTCATTTGCATCTAATTTGAGTGGAGGGCTTTAGGGGGGACTTAACAGGCTTAACGAGGCAGGGCAAAATGAATTGGGGACGGGAGGGGCTTTTCTCTCTTGGGTCCAATTCACACCTGACCTACAGGGACGCACACACCCTGGAGTGTTGATTTTTAGAGCTGCAAATTTCTAACTGTTTCCCCAACTGCTGTGAAATGTGGGGAAATTGAATGCTGCAAACTAGAGGGGGGCCCTCAGTTGGCTGAGCTGCAATCAGTAAAATTGTGTTACAGTGTGAGTATCTGTGTGAATATCTGCCCTCTGCTTTGTTTTCATTGGTGCTTTCTAAAGTTTTGTGTGAAGGATTATGTTGGTACGTGCTGTATGTCAAACTAAATGTGTCTGTGTTAATGCGTGTGTTTGCAGTTGAATGAGTTCACTGCTGGAAGCAACGATTTTTAGAGGCAACTTTACACAAACTCATTTTAATTTTAACTGCCTATTTTCCTGTTCCTTTGCTAAAGGCACTTTGTGGAAATTTTTTTTAAATTTTATTTTTTTTACAAGCAACACCTTCCCTGGTCTCTCCAGCCTCGTCTGGCTGTTTGATTTCTCTTCCAAACTCTTCATCTTTAACCCAGCTTTGTTTCTCTTCCCCCTCTTGCACTTTCTCCTCACGCACTTACTCTCCAACTCCAACTCACTCACACACACCTTTGATTTGCCAGCAGCATCTCTCCAGTGGAGTTTTCACAGCTCCCATTTCCTCTCAACGTGCCAACCTACCACGGTGCACACAACAGTAGGATCCTGCCGCTGTGAGAGTGTGTGCTAGCAAACATCAGTGTGTGTGTGTGTTTCTGCCTCTGCTTCTGGCTCTCATCAACGCTTGGTGTTGATTGGTTAGTGGACGCTATAACCACCACACCCTCAGCTATGGAACGGCATTCCATGGTGGGACTGGAATCTGTGTGTGATCTTTGAATACCGCATTGCTAACCTGTCCATGTAGTAGAGCAGCTAATTTGTGCTGACACATTTCCCGTCACCTAAATTTAGAACGGTTTGATTGTATAAAGAACAATCTCAAGTGTTCACTTCAGTCTTGGCCGAGCTCCTTTCAGCTGCGGTTTGACCATTCCTCTGAAGTCAGTGCAAATATTATTGTTGCATACAAGTGCCAGCCACACCTAAGCTGCCTGATAAATCGATGACTTTCCAACAGTTTTGATTAGCCCTATGAATCTCCGCTTACCATGCCGTGTTGGAACCCATCCCACTTTTGATGAAACCAGGGAGCTAATTAGTGATGTATGTTGTTTGTGCAGTGTTTCTGTATATATTCTCTTCTTTGCGGAAAGCTTCAGTCAGCAGCTGTGCCTTGGTAACTGTGCCATCATTCAATGAAGAGGGTGCTTTACTGTTATCGTGGGTATGGTGGTGATGTAATACATCTGAGGAGCAGCCGAGTGTTATTGCTATAGCAGACAAGCCTAAACTAAGAAGTAAAAACCACAATGAACTTGCTGTTCTCAAACAGCCTCTTAATGTCATGCCTATCATCTGTGGCCATCTCGTGGTAAAAATTTTGTTCCCTTCCAACAATGTTTGATTCAGTTATGGTATGCCAAATGGCACAGGCGAGGGTAACCGATATTTAGGTTCCAGTTCTAGGTCAGTGGGTGATATTTTATTTCCCAAGTGTCTTTAGCGTGCAGGCAATTGACCTTTCTGTATAATGACTTTTAGTATGCCAACGAGGCAGCCAGCTGGCACTGACATCGGGCGCTGCCCTTCTGGGAAACTGAGCTAGCTGGATGCTACATTAACATCACACATATTCACATGTACTGCACACACAAACAACATACAGCACACTACAACGGGCTATGCAAACGGACACGTAGGGAAACATCAGTGCACGTTTGAGAACCCTGACCATCACTGCCCTGGCAAATCTCAACTTAGTTCTAAACTAAACTAAACCACAAAAAGAAGTTTATTATAATTTGGCAATTAAATATTAATAATTTATACTTTTTATTTCAAGTATTTTTATATAAGTATATCTTGTTAAATTTTCCAAATTGATTGCTGAGGTCTGGGAAGGAAGCACAGGCATTGAGGTCAGATGATTTATAGATGAGTATGAAAAGGCACCAATTAATCAGGTTATATAAAGCACATTTATTTTAAGGATAAACTGGGATTGAGCACACCTGAAATCCCACAGAAACACTGTGTGCTGAAGATATAGACCATAAAGAGTAAAAAGTATGATGGATGTTTGGTTTCTTATGGTTTGCTCACATTTGTTCCTCAAATTAATTGTTGCCAACCTTTGTTTAAGACATGTTTGCATGGTTGTTTGGTGGTTTTTGGTGCTCCAGATCTCACAGATTACCTTAGTGTCTAGAATAAATTAATATTATATCATATTACATATGAGAATGATGATTTCATGGCTGAAACTACCAAAACCCAGGGTGTGAGAAACTACAGTTTTAACCCTCAAAAGTCCTTTTGAAGCGGTAAAGACGCCCCTAATTATCTCATGGTTTAAAACCATGCAATCACACAGTCATAACAAATGCAATGATATATATTCATGGAAGCACACAGGAGAATTTTGCTCGATTAAACATGGGATTGTATGGAAACTTTGACATATTGCAAGAGCGAGTAAGAGAGAAAAAGAGGGGGGGCTGTGTCACTTAGAAACAACCCAGAGTCACGAATGACCTTTTGTGACTTTCTACTGAAACAGAAGCCATCAGACCAGAGGACTTCAGAGAGAGAGAGAGAGAGAGAGAGAGAGAGTGTGTGTGTGTGTCTGATTCTATAACGCCAAGACTGGGTCGTGTGTGTGCAGTATGTTTGGAGTTGTTTGATCTTAACAAGCTCTGCCACTGTTTTGTTAGGCCACTGTCACCAAAGCAACACATTATATCCTTTGTGCAGGGACTTTCTTTTCTCAGTGTGCGTTTCTCCTACTTTGTGCATCTATACATGCTTGTGTTTATGTGTGCGGGAGATAGTACATGCAGTATGTTGTGTAGAGTATAACAGCATGACTTAAAACTTACATTTCTCTTTTTGTTGAATATTCAGCAAATCTCAGTGTGATAGACTGTTAGTTAGGCTGGAGGTTTATGGCGAAAGCAGCCGATGTGATGTTCATACAGTATGTGCGTTTCTCTGTTTCTTTCCAGCTTTGTCTTTTATTCTTTCTTTCAGTGTCATTTATCTTTACCTCTCATTTTCTAACTCTCTCGTACAGTCACTCTAGTTTTGTCTGACATGGCCTGCCTTGAGGAAGCAGGAGTTCTTGTTCTTGTCAAGTGGCCTCTCAGCGGCCAAATTACCCCTTCACCCCTACCTCCACCCTATTCACTTACACTGCACAGCAGTAGTAAATCTAGACAAAAGCAATGCTCTATAAACTCCAGTAAAAAAAGAGCTATCCTAATACAGTGCTGGTTTACAGCCTTTTTTGCCTTGTGAGTCTAAAATGAAGGGATGCTTGCAGGCGGCTCCCTAATGTGGTCAAGCTTGCGTGGTTAACAGCAACACCAAACTATGAATTTGTTGAGGCTGAGCAGCATTAACATGGAATAGAGATGACGGGGGAGAGAGAATTAAATTGTGACAGACAGAAAAACAAAGCAATGGATGATGAAACTCAGAGAGGAGACTCATTACTCCCACAGATTTCAACAAACACCAATCAGCCTGGGGAAGTGAGTGCAAAAGATGCATTAACGAGTAGTTTAAAAGACAGACATAAACGGGAGAAGATCAGAGAAGTGATGAGAGGATAAAGACAAAACACAATAAAATAATAAAATGAATAAAACTGAACCAGACTGAAGTGCTGATGAGACAGAGGGAAATGCACTGTGCATCATTCAGATAGAATTCCTCCTCATAGGCTGAAAGAAATGGTTCTTTAGTCTTCTGCAGAGAAAATATTTTACAGATTCTTTGCACCTCTCGTCTTGCCTCTCCTCTCTTTTTTTGGCAGAGACAATCTCCTACATTTTTGTTTAGCATTCTAGATATGAGCCAGGAGCATATTTATACAAACAAAGAAAGTTTTTTAGCAGTGTGTGGTATGGAACACTGGCCAGATAAAATGTTAAATGTCAAGCGCCAGAATGTTTCTGAGAAGCATGCATAGCCTACACGAGAAACAATCTGCAACAGTGGCTTCAGTGTCTTGCTGTAGCAGCTAAACTCTTCCTACCAGGAAAACCATTGTCTTCCAAACACATTGTGTTAGCAAATATTTGCTTCTGCTGTGTAAATTCTACTGTGGCTCAATTTGGTTGTTGTCTGTGTTGTCTGTGGTAGGTAGCCAAGCTTGAATAATTTGATAGCTTTTCATTGAAATTCACTGACAGAGTTGGGTTCATGTAAAGTTGATTTGTGGGTACATGGTTTTAAAGTTTAAATTAAATTCTATTAAATTATAATATGATTATTGTAAGAAATCATCATTTTACAACAAAGCTTTGGTTGATGCCGTTGGTCATGATAATCCAGGCCCTGACGCAATTGGTTCTTAGTTATGGTCCAGCAAAGAGTTGGTGCTAGGTTGGAACCAATTTTGGTTCGAAATTGATTGAGAACCTATTAGCATCACTCTGAGAGATTCATAAGAGCAGTAGGAGACCAAATATTCCACAACACCATAAACTTTCCAAGAACTTCTAGATGCTTGTAAACTCTTGCAGACACTATATAGTGATCTTCCAGTTGTATGGTTTACATTATGCGACAAATTCTTTTATGCAACTGCTGTTTGTGATCTACAGGTTGTTGTTTTTTTTTTGTACACTATAAAATGGATTTTACCGTTGCTTCCAGTAATTAGTGCAGTTTTTTATCTTCCACCTTGTGCACCCCTACAGGCCTGCTTAGCTTGTTACAATGATGTGCTGCTTTTGCTTTGCATGCTTCAAGTCCAGGACAATTATAATTAGTTTGCTCAGGTCTGAGCAGGTGTTGCTAAAGGTACCTTCCAAATATTGAAGTGGATGAAGTGCAGCTATACTGAAGGCTAATTCTGAAGCAGCATCATGCCTTCCCCCAGCTTCTGCTGACAGACACAATGTAGATTGTGGAGCTCAGAGGAAAAGGAAAAAGGCAATTAGGATTCCATGCGTAACTGGGAGATTTAGAGAGCGAAATTGAGCATACCTATCTTGGAGAGAGCAGGATGGAGAGCAAGAAAAGAGGAATGAGAAAGTGAAGCGGTACAAGAGCTTTGTAGAAAATAACAGGAGATTAGGACAGGAAGCAAACGCATTCGGAAATGAAGCATTTGGCAGACAACAGAAGGATGAAAGGGAAAGGATGGAGGAGATGGTGAGATAAGCAACGTTTAATACAGTGAGAGAAAAAGAGGAAATGTCACAGTGTTGGAGACAGACGGAGCAGACAGAAGAAAGTGTTTGCAGTACTTAGTGGTCATACTTCATTGTTGTCTCAGATCGAAGAAAAAAGGGGGCAAAGGTCAAGGAAACAAAAACAAGATGGACTGAGATAGAGGTTCAAAGAGAGAAAGAAACACAAGTGACCGGGCCTCAACCTGAATCAAAACATTTGAACTCATGTATTCTCATAATATTTCCTATTTTACCACAGCGGTGGTCGCTGCAGCTTTTCATTCCAGTGAGCTACTGGGAGTCTATGTCACCTGATCTGTCATTTGTTTAAAATTCCTGTCTAATAGTTTTTTCTGTGTTGCTTCCCCCCCAGTCTCTGTGTTTTACCCACCTAATAAAGCTGTGCTGGTTTGTCTGTCCAATGCAGCCACACACAGTAGTGGAGAGCTGTCGCTGCCTTTGTGTGTGTTTCTTGTGTTCTATGGTATATTAATTCTCCTGCACACCTGCTGTTTGCATTCTTGTCTTATCCCATTGTTGCAAACACACACACACACACACACACACGCACACACACACACACACATGCTTTACCTCGGACTGTAATGGAAACGAACAGTGGTGAGGGCTTTTGTACTAAAGCCTCTTGTTAGTTGTCTTACTGCCAGCTGGTCAGTTAAATTTAAAGCCACATTAAGCTTTACTGCTATGTGGGATGGACACCCAAGCTTCAACAGACCAGGTGCATAAAAATGGCTGCCGCATTTTAAGGCCATTCAGATAATCTGGAGCCCTAATTTTGCATGTCATAGGTTTTGTTTAACCTATTGCTTCTGCAGACTTGTTCAAACAACTCCATTACTACTATTAGTACTTCTTGTTCTTGTTCTGCTACTTCTTCTGCCTCTGCTTGTATTTCTTATGCCTCTGCTCCTTCAGTTTCTTTTTTGTTCTTCTGCCAGTACTACATGTTCCTCTTCTCCTTCTGCCTCTTCAGCTCGTTTTTCTTCTGCCTCTGCTCTTTTAGCTTAGCTGCCTGTGCTTCTTCTTCCTCTTCTTCTACGACTTCAGTTCCTTATTCTTATTGTTCTTTTTTTTCTGCCGCTGCTCCTTCAGCTTCTTCTCCAATGTAACAATGTAACAAACATCTGATCCTTCTCCATCTTTTTTTTCTCTTCTGCTCCTTCTTCCATAAACTCCAAACAATGTCTAGAGAATCATGTCTGTACATTGTATGGAGTTGCCCTTTCACCTATGGGCCACACAACAAATTATGTGTGTCAGATGTTTTCTCATTTACAGGTGATTTAGTTAAGGGATGTCACCTTAAACAGTTTATGGTTAAAGTAAATTTCAAGTGGATGTATCATCTTCTGTATTTGTTAGGTTCTTGACATTGTTGATAGTCAGTTTTTTTTTATTTGTTTAATCACGATTACTTCTCCAAGGTAACAAATGTTGTTGTTGCTCTTATTCCTTCATGTATGTTCCTTAAAAGCAAAATCCTGAGCCTTATTCTGCCAAATTTTACTCAATAACCAGTCGTTGGAAATATTCAGTTATGTGGAGACTAATAATTTTTTAATTCAGACATTAAAAACTGGCCAAAAAAATATATCTACACACTGATGCATAATGTAGTGGCATCATCAAATATCTCATAGCAAGTAAAATTTACCACAATATTAGGAATATTAAACATATAAAATAAATGAAATTATTATATTTCAGATTTCTGTCTTCAAATACAGCACTGTGAATTTAATTACACTTTACACTGCATCTCATTTGCTCTCACAGTGACCTTCACTTTCTCAGTTTTTAGGTGATGTTAGATAGGGGAGTACCATCACACACCACCTGGTTCTGTATCTTCATTGTTTGTTTAACTCCAGAGCAGTTTTGCTGGTGAGAGCAGAAGTTTCCACTGTAAATAAGAGAAAGATGGAGATAAGGATGGATAGATTAGAGAAGAACGCAGAGTAAAAAGAGCATGGTAGGAAAATGTAGCCAACTGTGAAAGAGTGAAAGATTGAGATAAAAGAGGAGAGATTGGTGAGAGAGAGAAAATAAGAAAGTGTTTAGTCAACTGTGGAACAGAGAGAGATAAGACATGAGATTGAGAGAAGGGGGGACACCGTAAAAGGGGGAGATTACAGAGAAAATGTGGAGAGAGAGAGAGAGAGAGAGAGAGAGAGGCTGGGAACACGGGGGTGAAGCTGGCTGTGAAGGACAAGCATATTGACACTAAAGGCCAGTGACTGGGGATAAGGAGAGATTGTGGACAAAAAGAACTGAAAAGCTGTAACAGAGAGGTAAGGCATGGAACAGAGGGTGGATAGATGTGAAGTGATGGGAAACAGACGTTTTGAGATCGGGTGCATGAAATTACAAATCATCACATGAAAGAAAATGCTTCTTTCATCATGGAAGCATCTCCTTCCTGAAGTTGAAATGATAAATCAATACTGTATTGAGTGTTTCACCGCATTCAAGAAGGTTTATCAAGCCGCCTTGTTTTCCAAGGAACTGACAACTGCACACATACTGAAAGCCTGTGACAGTAACCAGCAGTCTAGTCTTACTCTCTGTGTGGCTTGCTGTCAAAAACGTATCTGGTCTCTCCAATGCCCTGACAAGATGGATGACAAATCATCATGAAGTTCTTTTTCTTTCTTTTTTGGGACTTTTTCATGTTAGCACAACTTCCAACTGCTTGGATCGGTTGAAGTGGGATTATCAATGACAAGCCATGACTGAAACATTACCTTACTGTTTCTCTGAAAGTTTCATTATTGATATTTCAGATCCAGAACCAATTGTGTTTGCATCATTTATGGTTGGGACAAAGATAGTTGGAAATTAATAAAGAAGGAATGAGGTGGAGAGTGATATGCAACAGAGCTTCCTAGCTTGACTCAAACCTGAGATGGTGTCTGTTCACCATTTCATATGTAGGAAAAATACATGGACATGCACAATTATTACATATCAAACAGTTTTACTCTTTAGTTTTGGCACTATGGTGCCCAATCTTATCTCTGTTTTGGTCTCCACCATTACCTGAGAGAAGTGTGACACTTCAAGTGCTAAATGCTGCACTGTATTTGTCAGCTAGTTGCTAACTTTGTCTGCTGTTTGTGTTGTTTAGTTGAAAACAGCTGCCTGCGCTAAGTGGAAGTGAGATTGATGATAGTGGTGACAATGAACCCAACAATAAACTTGTGGGCTGTAAAACCAAAACAATGAACTTAAAGATAATGAAATGCTCCATAAATCTCAGAGAAACTGCAGCGTCATGTGATAATTATCTGTGGGTTTGTCACTATGAGTGACCCCATTTTCTAACGTACTGGCGTAATCATTGGACTGACTCATTTAAAGATTTCCTCTTTTGCTACTCCACTTTTGTAACTCTTCTCTCGCTACTCTTTTCTCGTTACTCTTCTCTTCTTTAATTCCTCTCCTCTTGATCACTATCTATACTGTAGTAGGTGAGAACATTTGATGATCACTGCTGTATTAAGTGACCTCTTGAGATTTTGGAACTCTTGAACCACATTTTAGGCTTTGGGAAGCACTGTCCCTTCCCTCCCTGTCTCAAGCCAGGGTATGGCTCTTATTAGTGGGCCTCGCCATGGAAGCTTGGGGAAGCCTTTTGAAATCTAATATGGTCTTAAATCAGATTTATAAATGTTTAGGTGTATTATGAAAAACACACACAGAGGCTATCCTGGCAAAACCAGACTCTGTTTATGTGTATGTATGTGCACGGGTGTGTGTGAGTGAAAGCTTACAGAGAGTTGTATGTGTGTGTGTGTGAGTGAAATAAGAGAAAATTGTGTGTTTGTCTCTGGGAATACCGTCTGTAAGTTTTTTTTTTTTTTTTTCTTGCCCTAATTCCTCCAGTGCGACAGCGTTTCAATAAACAGCATACTTGTATAAAGGAAACCAGTCTATATACACACACACTCCGGCAGTCAGTTCATATTGCAGAATGTATATATTGTGTGCCCATAGTTGAAACAGATTAAATGACAGAACGGGAATGTGATAGCTTTTAAAAATAATTTCATCCCATTTTTCTTCTTGGTGGAACATTTTCTTATCAGTTTACAGCCACTGGAGCCTCTGTGAGTGTATAAGTTCAAAAATGTTTGGTGACTGTAAAGTGTTTGCATATTTTATTTCCTGCTTATTTGTATGTCTGTGGGGGATCATATGTTGTGGTGCATTTTCATGCTCTGTCACAATTGTTAATTTAAATGAATGACAACACACATACACAAATGCAGATGCACACTTGGTGGGTGCTCACTGATGGTCATTTGACTGACATTTTATTTTAGCATGTCTAATAAAATTCTATGCTTTCAAGATGCACTGTGCTATATTTAACTCTAACTCTGTTTTGTTTCTGTGTTATTTTTCTGTGTAGGGATTTGAACAAAAACAACATCACCAGAATCACTAAAGTGGACTTCTCTGGCATCAAGAACCTCAGGATTCTGTAAGTTTGTTTCAAGTATTGACACACTTTAGATTTGTGTGATGCACTGTGCAGCAAGTACTGAACAACATTGCAATCATGATAAAGAGCTTGGGGAGGGGGAGGGGAGGTGTGACACTGTCCTTCCTTCTGCAAACTATCAACATCAGTTTCCGTTAACCGTGAAAAGTAACCTTTCCACAACTTTAACCACATTAAGTCACTCAGGTCAGCTTGGATCCATCAGCAGATCTATTCTCCACTCACTTTTATGTTTCCCCTGTTGTAATCTGCAGTTCTTTCTTTGAATTGAAGGAATCTCATTCACACAGAAAATGAGGAAAATGCTATATTTACCTTGCTATAAAGAAAACAAGTTTATAACATGAAGTTTCCCATCACAGTGAGTGATTTCAGAGTAGGAGAGAATGCAAGTCTCTTACACAAAAGTTGTATTTTTGTGATTACTGAATATTTGAAGGTTCAGTAACAAAGTAATTGTGAGCTGAGATGCCTACTGTGTGTTAAACCAGCAACACGACACATTGTTAAACTGATGCAGAGAATAAACTGCTGAAAAATGCTGTAAAACTAGACAAGTAGGAAGAAATTGTCGTTAATATAAAATAACAAAGCAACTGGTAACGGGACTTCCCAAGCATCCCACACATTTATCTGAACAATACATAATTAAGAAACTCTGATTCATTCTCACTTGACTTAAAACAATGAACTGTATGTATATGACCCAGGAAATGACCTGTACACGTGTGAAAAATCCTTCTTTGTTACCTACTCCTTATTTCACCAGACCCTTAAATGTAATAACTGTAATGTCTCATCTCTGAACAACAAATTCCAGTCTGAATTTCCTCCAACACTGAGGCATTAGTCTTCATGACTGAGGAGTCAGGTGTCAAAGGTCACGCTGACCCTTGTGAGTTCAGCAATTACTCTTATTTCAGTAAATTCTACCACAGGAATGCTGAACTTTACAAAAACAGGGATATTCAGAGATACCAGATTTCAAAAATCAAAACCGAGATTCTTTAAACCTGGTATATTAATATATAAACTATAATTAAACACACTGCACTTCTAAAGTGTGAAACAGAATTCATATGTCTTTTGTTCACTGTAATTGTTGTGTACATCCTGCACACAGTGAGGTCCCAATAATGGTCTGGTTTCACAGATGAGGCTTAAGTAAAATCCCAGACTAAGCTGCCTGTTTGAGCAGTGTTAATTTAAAATCACTTGCAAATACACTTAGGCACAGTTTTGGCCTGTTCTAGGACTAAACTGAAGCTTATTATTCCTTCAAAAAGGCAGGTCGATCTATAGCATCCTTTATTGTCCTTAACAGGAAAAGCAGTTACAGTGCTGTGAAAAAGTTTATTTTTGCATATTTAGGTCTGAACTTTGATTAGGCCACTCCAAAACCTTAATTTTGTTTTGAGGTGGACTTGCTTTAGCTTTTCTGACCATTGTCCTGCTGCGTAACCTGAGTGCGCTTGAGCTTGATGTCACAAACTGGTGGCTGGACATGCTTTTGTGGAAATAGGACCATAGGGTAGAGTGAGAGGGATCATCTCCAGCTGCCTGATTCTGTGGAAAACTGGGGTTAGACCAACAGCATGTGCTCAAGTTTAACCTAATGTGGATTAACTCACGTGTTTTCATTTAGGCTTACTTAAGCCTTGTTCATATATGCGCTCAGAACAGTGTCTGGATAATCGGATCCGGAGATTGTGCAGACCTTTGTGTTCACATATGCACCGTGCACCGGAGATGGTCTGGGTCAGATGCTTTCTCACTTGGGGAATTTGGTTTCGTTGAGGGGTTAGTCCCTGAGTAGAGCGCTCAAGGAGCACAGAGTGACGCATACAGTAACCATGGAAGTTATTTTGTTTACAGCACGTTGATGTAGAGCTCGTCACATGTTTAGAATAAATGTATTATGTATATAATTCCGGTTTGCCGTAGAAGAAAAGTGCGATGTGGTTGATATATCCAGTACTTTGTGGGGTTGTGCTGAGTGAATCAACTGAAAAGGAACAATGACTCGTTCGCAGTGAATTCTCTGGACAGTTACCTGGTGTATTCACACATGGACATTACACAGATTTACCAAGCCCATTTAATGTCCAGACTGACTGACTTGCAGTTTTAGTGTACTTCAGGATTCTGTAGTTAAACCAAGTTTTAGCCACGTTTATAAAAGCCACTGAAGTTTAACATGTACAGAATAAGGCCTACTCCTGGCTCACTTTCAACCCTGTCTGTGAAACCAACCCAATGTGTGCCCAGCACACACAAATGGTGATTCTAACCATACACTGTCTTTTCAGAACTAATTTCAGTTTCGGAGCCTCAGACATTTGCTAAAACAGCTGAGCTGGCTGACCACTGATCTATTTCAAAGCAAGCATGCAGCTGTGAATAAACATGGACATTAATCCTTAAGTGTCAGCCTTCTATATCTTATCATATGTGCCTGTGTAATCTTTTATGGACGTTTATCACATGATAAAGCCATTAGTGAAGTGTGACTCCTCATCTCCTCTCAGCTGTCCTAATTGAATTTGAAAACTCTTCTGCCTCAAGTGGCTCAAGTTTGTATTTGTGTGTATGTGTTTGTGTGTCTGTGTGTGTGAGCTGTAATAACTATAATCATCGCTGGCTGCATGCAGTTTCCCTCCTTACTCTGTTTTAACCAAACCAGCAGATAAAAATACACTCCCAGCACAAACTAAGCTGTGGACCGACTGTGTGTGTGTGTGTGTATATGTGTGTGTGTGTTTGCATTTGTAAGTTCACTTGTATAACCATATTTGTAAGGGCCGTTGTGTATTTCTGTTTGTATGTGATTGAACAAAATGGAGAAAGAGACCTTTATTTTTGGGCATCCTGTGTACTTGAAAAAGAGTAGGACCAAGAG
>OMLM01012670.1:0-15232 GCA_900302695.1 Helostoma temminkii
AGAAAGGTACTTGTCTGACTGCATTGTGCCAAGTGTAAAGTTTGGTGGAGGGGGGATTATGGTGTGGGGTTGTTTTTCAGGAGCTGGGCTTGGCTCCTTAGTTCCAGTGAAAGGAACTCTAAATGCTTCAGCATACCAACACATTTTGGACAATTCCATGCTCCCAACTTTGTGGGAACAGTTTGGAGCTGGCCCCTTCCTCTTCCAACATGACTGTGCACCAGTGCACAAAGCAAGGTCCATAAAGACATGGATGACAGAGTCTGGTGTGGATGAACTTGACTGGCCTGCACAGAGTCCTGACCTCAACCCAATAGAACACCTTTGGGATGAATTAGAGCGGAGACTGAGATCCAGGCCTTCTCGTCCAACATCAGTGTGTGACCTCACAAATGCGCTTCTGGAAGAATGGTCAAAAATTCCCATAAACACACTCTTAAACCTCGTGGACAGCCTTCCCAGAAGAGTTGAAGCTGTTATAACTGCAAAGGCTCTTTCTGATTCACTCAGTCCCGCTTGACGAGAAGTGCATCTCTGCACTGCTGCCGGGCTCTGCAGTCAGTCTGGATCATAGGAGCCTCTCTTCTCCATATGCTTTGGAGCATATTTCTTCTAAAATTTATTTCTATTAAAATAAGTTGTACAGACTATAACATTGTAGGGGGCTAGCCTTAAGGGCAACCATGCATGAGCGCTCCCAAGCAAGAATAATGCAATATCTTCATATCATTGTGACATCATTGCACAAATGCTGCTTTCAATTAAAACTTTCCTGGCTTCAGCTGCTTTGAGCAAATTGCTCCCAGACTTAAACTACATAGCGTACATCAGCCTGATAATGGCCCAGTAGACGCTTTATACTGTGTCATATTTTGTGGAAGACAGAGCAGCACCTGGGAAACTTCACAACAACTCAACCAAGAGACCCAACATGTCATATTGTCCTTAAGCAATATATTGAACCCCAAGTTGCTCCCAAGAAGAGTGAAAGAATTGGGCTAGAAAACAAGGAGAGCGGAGCAAATAAGGCAACAGTGACTGAGCAGATAAGGGATGTAAGGACAAGTGAGGTGAATGGAGCAAGAAATAAGTGAGGTTAAACATCAGAGATAAGTGAGTATATGGGAAAAGAAAGGAGAAACAGAAGAGAGGCGAATAGGTTTGCAGGGGGAAATAGAATTAAGCAGACAGTGAAGATGAGAAGAGCAGATAGGATGACCAGACATGGTTAAAGAACACTGAGAGACTGAGTGAATGTGACATTAAACAGACCAGCCAATTGTAGTTTGATATTAAAGGACGGGCAAAGGAGACCAACATGGGTCAAGCAATGGAGTCAGATGGCGTTGTTGAAAGAAAATTAGAGGTATAATAGGTGGAGTGCGGAGGATGATTGGATATGGGTTTAAAAAGGGAGAATCGTCCTTCAGGCTTTCTGTGTCAGATGTTAGAAGCATTAACCAAAACCTCCAAAAATATTGTCATCATCTGTTTTTTTTTACTGTCTTGCATTTAGATAGCGTTGTGCTAGTGCTCAGTTTGAAGATTTATTTAGTTCTGTCACTGTAGTTTACTCTGTGATTCACATCCAGTTGCCACAAGGGAAATTAGAAACATTTTTATCAGCAAATGAAATCAAGAAAGCAATCTAAATAAAACTGACCGCAAGATGCAATTGAAATACAAAGCCACTGCTGTAAACTGTGGAATTTAGAAGCTTTAACAACCTGAATCATACCACATAGCTGTCATGTTCAACCCACCAAGTTAATAAATGCTCACGTTGTTTGTTGGTGTGTGAATGAACGCTGACAAAGCTTGAATGCATGTGAAAAATGCAGCTTTACATTAAGTTCACCAAATTGATTCAACACAATAAACCACTGAACAGCACAACTCGGCATGTGGTATTCGGTGTTTGGGTGTGTTCACAAGTCTATTGTGGAGAAACATTTTAATTCAGTACCATCACTGTGATGTCCTCAACATCAAAGTGCTGTCTGAGGGTGAAGACTTCTAGTCTTAAAGGTAGAGCTATATTCAGGATAGGGGTGGTGTTAGGCATTTTCACAAAGTACCACCAGTGGAATATCTCATTGTGTTGTTTGTTTACCAGCTGGCTTTGTGTTAAACCCTGGCTGAAATGTGTGATGCATATAAATAATGTTTTTCTTTGCAACATGGATAAAGCGTGACTGAATTTGTATGGCGAAATATTCAGCCAAGTGGCAGGATTCTAGTCTAGGCAACAACAAGAGATGAGCAGTGATCTGTTATGTCCAGTTTTTATCATTTTGCCTGTATACACCACCACAATGTATTTGAAATAAAACACTTAGCTTAAAATGACTGTAATTTCTAAATGGTAAATGCCACAGTTTTGTGAAAGTCTTAAAATAAAGCTGAATTTTACTTTTTGATCACACCTTGATTATTTTATTTCAAATCCATATATAATAGGCAAAATAGGCAAAAATATAAAAACATAAAAACCCTTCTGTGATAAACTATACAAATCATATCAGAGATAGCAAAGAAATAAAGAAAAGGAACAATTAGCAGTTGTAAAAAACACCTGGTATTTTGTATGTGTAGTTTATCATAGCAATCAGAATGACTTTCAGTGTGTATATACTGTAGTGATGATAGAAAGATAGATAAACATTGGTTGATTTGTGTACATGTGGAATACTAAAATCGTAATCAGGTATTGATAGTATGAATAAGTAAGAATGTAGCAGTTGTACTGTAGGTGGCTGTTGGACCTATACTGTGTGAGTACAACAGTTTAATTAGTGTCACCACTGTGCAATGTAGGAAAAATGTCTAGTAGAAATGCTGAAATACCAGGCATGTCACACACACCGTTCATGATTGCTTGTTTTTATTCTTGTATATATGAGTGTGTTTTTCTGTTTGTTTGTGTGTATGTGTGTGTGAGTTAGCATGTTTATAGTTAATTATTCATGTAAGTTTTATGCTAAACAGTAAGCCACATCACTCGAGCAGTATGGAGTCCCTGTTATCTTCAGTATGTTGTTGTTGTCTTCTTTCTCTGTGCGTAACCTGTCTTGTGACTAACTACTGAGGTGCCATGAGTCGACCTTCAGCTGAACAGAGTCAACACTTTCTGTTTTGTTTAGCGGCCTGTCTTGCTCTGTTTTATAAGGCTTGAATTAAAGTGTGTATACACTGGCTCTTAGATTGCTACTTAAACTTTAGTATTACAGCATAGCAAAGTAAATCTTTATTCTGTTGAACAGTTTCTAAACTTTTTTTATGGTTTGCAGGAAAGAGGTTTGTGCAGAAGAATTTATACAGCACAGGTTGTTTATTAAAGCTTGTATCTGGTTTGAGATTAATGGGTTTGGATAATAATAAGCTGATTTCTACCTACCGTTATAATGTACAAATGTGTGAACAGTGGGTGTTCATGTACACATATGTGTTTAGTGTAACTGACATTCAACTGCTAGTGGGCAAATAGCAACACTTAAACTCTACAAATAGCTGTCATCACCGCTGCATGCCGTGTGTGTGTTTGTGTGTAAAGTGGCAGCTGTGAGCTGAATGATGCTGTTGGACACAGGGCTCCACTGTCTACTCACACAGCTGAGCTCAGTGCATAATGCTCTACAATACATGTGATGTGTTTGTGCGTGTTTGCTTTAACATCCTGCTTGCTCTTTACACTCACACTCTTTTACCTCCTCGTTTGTGATCCTTCATTAGCCCTGCAGCGCAGAGATGTTTTTAAGTGGACCCTCTGTGTGGAGTTGTTCAGTTACACAGCGAGCATCCCCAGTACTGGTGGAGATTTATCGTTTCACATAAGGACTCATCAGTGGGGCTTCTGAAAGGGGCTGTCGAGGGGACTTGAGCTAACATCTTCTGAATGAAAATCAGTGCGTCTAAACACCTTGCTGTATGCATTCTCATCATTACATACAGAGATATAGCATTTACTCATTAGTACTACTAACAGGTTTTTATTACATATAGCATAGCATTTTATACTTTCAATATGACCACATCCCAGACCCAGTTTTATGATATGAGTCTATAGGTCTTTAGTCTTTTAGACCAGCTTGCCTTAATCCTATTGAGGGTAACACCCTAATGTTTCAGACAGGAGAACACAATATTTAGTTTAAAGCTGCTACAGTAATCAAAGTGTGACTGATTCACCAATTGTAGAGTAATGGCTAATGAAACATCAGGATAAAGTAAAAGTTTTCTCTCTCAGAATAGAGCTCTTAGATAACTCTAGCAGCCCAGGCTGTCAGACTACACCAAGCTCCGACTGTGACCCCTCGTTTGAGGTCATTACATCAGAGTGCAGTGCTGGTGGTGGGCCGAGAGCAGGAAAGTTCACCTTTTTTAGGCACTTCAACATACGTCAAATTTGCTCAGCTAGTCTTACTATGCAGCTATTCATGTGATACTACTACTAGAGGCATGGTGATACATATTTATGATGAGAGAGAGAAACTGATAAGGAATAGTTGCAGACTGATGCATGGCTCCAAGAAAAGACTGAGTCACTCACAGTTTGCTCACTTACAATGCTGTCATGTTGTGTCATGATGACTGTTTGACAGGTGGCATACCCGATGTAAACAAAAATCAACAAGTGAATCTTATCTCACCAATAAATACCAAGGAAACACAAAAATCTTGAGATCTTGAGCACGCCTTCCGTGATTCTGCTGTCTGGCTGGAGAGTCCCTCATTTTGGGTGGTTAAAGACATAATAATAAGCTCAATAAGCTAATGATGGACTATCCACAGCTGCAAGGATAAATTAGATAATCCATAATATGTAGAAAAATATGTGAAAACATTGTTTAATAATGTTATGATTATATAAACAAAGAAAAGCAGCAAATATGTGGCATTTAACTGTTGCTAAGTGTTGCCAAATAAACTTCTGCCAGTTATTTCAACATTAAAGATAACACCTCCATATATCAAAATATTGTATATTGTGCTTTTTTAAAGCTTTAAATGTAAACTAATAAGTTTTACTCATTAGGCCTGTGAGCAATATTAACTAAAGATAATAGGTTCTGGACTATTCACGGTGGAGTATCTATTATTAATTACATTCCAAATGAGTGCTGTATAGAATATATTTTATACAGAAAACTGCTGAAAATGTGTGTCCATATCCCTTTGACTCTCACCTTGGAAGGTCTACCTATTCTTCTGACCACCTCCTTAACAATAACGCATACTTAACCTTGGAATTTACCTGTTTTTCACAATCAATTAAAAAACAATAATAGCTTTGTACTAGTCAGTGAGGATATTTGGTCACCTAAAAACATCACTTCATCTGCAATAAAAAACACACATACATGCACAGAAGGCAGCAGCTGGCGGCTACTCAACAACCATTATTCAAGCTACAGTGACAAGGAGAGGTGGAGTCCGTACCCCACCCCCCTCCCCTTAAACACACACGCACATGCAGACATAAACAGCATTGTCTGGTGTCTCCTCATATGCTGCTTCCCTTTCCTTCTCCACAGCTCTGAAACACGGGATCTCACTCTGTTCCTTTAATATGTACTTAATCAGGCTTGCTTACACAGCACACCCATTCTACTCTGCCCCCATCTAGTTACACACACGCGCACAAACACACACACACATGCACACACCTCCCCTGCTTTCACCACTTCAAACACCAAAAATTACACTGTTTTTTGTTTCCTACACACTCCAGCTTTTCCATTTCTTTTCCCCTCCCTCTCTCTCTCTCTCTCTTTATTGCTGATAGACACATGAACAGACCCCTCCTCCCTGTGTCAGTGCAAAGTAGAGCGAGAGCAAGGAGCTTGTTCATTTTTTTTTCAGCGTCTGCTGCTTCGCTCTGTCTTCTCCTGGCTGCGCGGAGGGAAAGGGAGGGTTTTTTTTTTTCATTACCTCCATCCTCACCGGGTGCATCTCTCCTTCAACGGGAGAGAAAGAGCGACACAAAAGGGAGAAGACAGGGAGAGACGAGTTAGTGGGAGAAACAGGTCAAGAAGCAGAACTCTCACTCCATTTGCCTGCTTTAGAACAAGGTTTAAGGAAAAAGAAGGGTTACAGCGGGGAGAGGGGAGCCGGAGGAGAGGGAAGGAGGCGCCATGGGTCAACTGTGCTGCTTCCCTTTCTCCCAAACGGAGGAGAAAATCAGTAAGTGTCTCCTGCTCCTGTCTCCATGCGTGGGTGTGTTGTTGGAGGAGCAAATTGAATTCATACTCTCAATTGTGGGCTTTTGAGAAGGACTGTGCATGTGGTGTAGAAATATAATGTCACTATGTCTTTTGATTTGTCTGTGTGTCTGTGTGCAGAGCTAGATCCATGACCTACAGATGGATGTGTGTGAGAGTTTGACCAGGCAATGTCCTCTGTCTGTTGTCTAGTATTGTGTATATGTGTGTTTAACAGGTTAATATTCATATTTTAGTTGTGCAATTCATCTTTTAGTGCTTAATAGCTCTGTCAAGCTTGTGATTTATTTATTAATGAGCCTCCTTACAATCCTTCTTATTGCAGATATCACCCGTGGGAACTAAACGTAAAGTTTACTCTTATATATTGTGCTGATTACATCTGTATGATCTCTCAGGACAAAAAAAATTAAAGGTGCATGGTCATAAGTTTTCTTATAAACTGACAAGTGATGTTTACACCAAAACACATTGTGTGAATCCAAACATGGTCTAAGTAATCCTTATATATATATATAAATATATTTCCCTGCTCGTAAAATATTTGAAAAGCAGTTGTTTAAAAATGTCATTGTCAAAACTGGCTAGCTTGCAGTTTTCTTCTTCACTGCTTCGTTGGCTAATTGCTACACTTTTTTGTGTATTACTGCCACCAGCTGTCGATCAGTAGAATAGCATGAAGTTGACTACAGGTTGGGAATTGTGTTCTCGCGTTCATGATTCAAACCAAATGGGGATTTTCTTGTAAAAATTGCTCTCTAGTGCCACTAGTAGTCAGCAGCAAGTATGAAAATCATAAATCTACTGTCTGAGTAATGGAAGTCAGAACTTTTTTGAATGAATTGTCATCGTTAGAAGCTAGAAGTTTTATGTCACAAGATCCTGGTCATACATGTATGTAATGTATACATCTTAAACATTCAAGTTAAGTAAGTTAAGTAACTATAAGAAAAATGCATCCATGAGTGGAGGGGGATTTTAAAAATGTCTCCTCTTGGGTTATCAAACTGCTCACCTTGTGTGCCTGACCATGTGGCACAGATTAGCCAGATATCTCCACATTTCTACAAGCACAGCATTTTGTGGATAAGAGTTGTTTGAGCACTGATGTTATCTAACACATGTTGTTACACAAGATCAGTGGTCAGGCAAATTAAAAAGGATGAATAAATTAAAGTAAAGACACATTTTCCACCAGATGATTGTGATATAGTGTGAAAACTGCTCTGCTTTGGCTCATATGAACTGGAATGAGCACAGATGATAATTACTGGTGCAGCTTTTGGTTTGATTACAGTTTTGAGGGGTGATTTCTCTATCATTGTTCAGGAGCAGCTGTAGTTTTGATTAATTTAGGTTTTGGTTAAATGTACAACTCAGGTTTGGTGATACACACAAAAGAGATACACAAACTCTTTCTGGACAGTATAGCATTAAAAATCAACTCACAGGAAGTAATGGATTCTTCTTTAACAGTATCAGGCTGACATGTTGAATGCTAAAGTAGTATGGTGTGTAGTAGTAATGGTAAGAGAGAGGCTTCAGTCAGTAGGGCTAGCATTCAGAGCTTTCACTGTAGCATCTGTGAGAGTAAATTGGATTAGTTATTTGTTTGTCCCAGTTTTCATTCTAGTATGATAAAGTGCAATTAATCGTATTTGAATACTTCTTAATCTGCTACCCATGCAACTGCCTGGAAGCAATTTTTAAACACACAAGTAAACTGCACCTATTATTATAACATAATAAAATCTGGAATCTGTAGGTGAGCACTGCTGCTGACAACTTGTTTTGTTTAATGATTAAACTGTGATACAAAGCAATACAATTACCCAATGATTTGTGAGCTGTACAGTGTGTGTGTGTATGTGCGCGTACTGTATTTAAGGTCTTGATCCTGCTGATCATCCTGTCATAAACGCAGACTTTGATACTGGCTGAAATGGTGACTATAAAATAGGTTGTGTCTGTATGAGTGTGTGGGCGTATGTGTGCTCTTTACTAGCACTGTCCTAGTAGAAAAGAGAGAAATATTAAACTGAGCTGCATGCACACATTACTCTGTGCTCTCTTTTTGTTGCTTCTCTCTGTTTCTCTTGCTCTGTCCTGTGTTTTCCCCCATGTGTCCCTTTCTCTCCCCGCTTGCAGCTGCATTGCTATAAACAGTCAAGCCACTGTGCCCTACTTCTGAGTGGAGAGAGATGGAGGGAGAACGGGAAAGAATGATGCAGGGGATGAACACTATTCAATGGGTTTAAAGAGAAATGGTGATATTGAGACAAAGGCAGTGGAAAGGAGAGTGAGACAGAACAAGAGGGAGAGTGTGTGTACTGTAGGTCAGATGTTGTCCCTGTGATGTGGTGATAGTCACCCTCGTGAGCACAGCAAGACCACGTGCATGTATGCTTCCAGTGTATCAGTGTAAATTAAACCATGACCAGTACGACAAGTTGTCACACAGTGGTGCAAACAGTCACAACAGCTAAAAAGCATGCCCTCACACTACTACTATAGTTCATATGTACCCACAAGCACAAAAGCCCATAGCTAAAGTGCATTCTTTCTATGAAGCACGTGAAGCAAGTGATATTTTAGGAAAGCAGACAATTATATACTCTATTATGCAGGTCAGGAGAAACTGTAAGAAAGGAACATTCTTGCATTAAAAATATTAATATATTAATCATTTCATTTATTTTATCCCTTTGTAATTAATATGTCTGTCAAGGATATGAAATGTTAAATTTCTTATTATAAACCTGAAAACTATTGAGGAAAAAAAATCCTGGGCATATTCTGAACATATTGGAGGATGAAGACAGTTAAGTATAGCTTGTGATAATCCAGTTGGCCATTTAAGTTCTTCACACTGCTCCACTTATTTGTGGAATGGAAATAGGTGGAGCAGTTACTTGATGTGTGCAAGAAATAATGCAATTTTAAAGCAAAAATATACAAAATACAGAAGTTCTGAGAGTTCAAAGTCAAAGACATTTTCATGTTTTTTCTTGTCTAGCCAACAAAACTAAAATATTCAACAAGAATAACACAACAAATCCTGACATTGGAAAACCAGAGAATCGTAATCATTTTACATGTGACGAACTCTAATGAATACATTAAAATTATACTGTTTCATTATAAAGCTGCATAAAAGCCTCTAGTCACAAAAATGATGTATGGTGATGTAATGAGCAACAGTCCTCACTGCTGCATTTATCTGTGTCCACAGATACACAGAGTTCACAATTATTCATGGCACCTCTCTTCTTGTTAAACACTCCTCATACTACTTCAGTCAGTAGTTCACAGTCGACTGATTACATTTTGCACATATTTCAAACATTAAAGTGGTTATTACTCTGTGCTATTTTATAAGCCATGTTGTGCTAATGAGCTTTTTAACCTTTATTCCCACTCTCGTCATGGTTTATTTTCTCCTTCTAAAACAGCCAGGTAGCCTTACTCCTCACAAAGGGACACAGCTTGCTTGGGATAAGCTAATGATGGGTCAGACTGGGTCAGACTGCTTGGCCACTGTACGAGCTCTTCATCTTCATTAACAGTGTATTACCACAAAAGAAATGACCTGAATCAGATTGGAAGAAAGTTGTTGAACTTTGCACAACTACGGAATTGCAAAGTGCTAACATTTCAGTTATGTGTTCGTATTTGTGAGCCTCTCACATGGGAGAGAGTGATCCACAGTGAAAGAGAGCTGGTGAAAACAGCAGAGACGACATATGATGAAGAGCAGGAGAATGATGAGAACAGAACAGGGAGGTGGAGAAAGAGGCAGTGAGGGGAAGAGATGCATGTGGCACTGCTCAATTCATCCTTTTTTTTCTCCCTTTCAGTTCTCTCTGCCAGGTTTTCTTCATTCATTCTGGTGCCACTTTGTGTTTACTCTCAAGTCTCCTTCAAGTCTCTTAAAAAGCAAACCCTTAACTGTTCACATTCTTTGCCCATACTTTCCAGTATACGTGAATCAGTGTATAAATGTAATGACGACCAGTGACAGCTTAGTGAGCTGGGTCAGGTAGCACAGCTACTGTAGGTTTATTACATCACATATGCACAGACTGACTGATTGTGCCAATGATTGACTGGATCACATCCAGCGTTTTTTTGAACACTGTTTATTCAGGACCATAGTCTCTGCTTTATAGAGCTATTGAGAATATGATAAGCCTGTAGGTAGGCAATGTTTAAGTAAACAAGCCAGTTTGGTGACTAAAGGAAAGGTGTGGACATTGGGGTAAAGGTTGTTGTTGCTGTTGTTGCTTTCATTTGATTTAATGTGATAAAAGTAATAGCGCTGAGCTTCACTCTACATCACATTTAGCTACAGTGGGGTTGTGCTGAGCTTTGCTATCAGATGTAACAAAAGGCTAGAAAATAAAATATGTCAAATCAAAGCATAATATGTATCTTCTCCTGTTGTTTATTCATACTAGAAAGGCCGGGGTGTTTATTTGATCTGCGGTCAAACAGTGTTCACAGGCGACACACCTGTCCATCTGCACAGCTTTAATGTCTGCATGCATTCTCAGACATCCCATGTTGCAGTTTTATTGAGTGAGCAGTACTGAAACTACTATTCTTTGCCTCCATAGCCGGTCCGGACCATAGCCAGTCCGTCCGCCTTAAAATTTTGTACTTTTATGGTTCTGAGAACATGTATGTGACACTATAAAGGTGACTTTTGCATTAATTGCCATCAAATATTGTAGGGAAATTGCTGTATAGTTATTCTGGTGATCCCCCTTTCCATGTAGCACAGTCATCAGGCTGACTTTGCCTTGAAAGCTGACACGCACATTCATGTGTCCCTCAACATTGATTACAACAACATAGTCTTATCCTCTAAATTTTTTATATAGCACTTTCTAATACTGTAAAATAAAATATTGAACATGGAAATTTTCTATCTAAAATGACACCTGCTGTACATTATAATTGTCATTGTGACATGGAAATAACATTTAGCTCAGTCTACAGTTGTACAGACCACAATGCTATTAGCCTTAGCAATATCTTTAGTGAGAGGTGCATGATCCTTGGGGGGTACTAACTAACACTAAATGAACAGGAGCTAATAAGTTACTTAATTGAAAAAATAGTTTTTGTGGATAAAACTGCACCAACCGCAAAAGCAATTACTGAAAAAAGAGTTGATTGTCCCAACGAGGAGACATGTCTGTTTGATTAAAGTGTTGAATTAGCTGTTAGCTACAGTGATCTGGTCAAAGCTCTGGACTGTTTTACATTGACACTGAAAGAATCCTGTTTGTTTGTCATAGGTGAAGCTCTGACACATAATTTGTTCAGTGACTGGTGTGTTTTGTTTGAAGAGCAGGGTTTCCATACATGCTAGTGTTGCTAAAAGTAAATTGTGCAGCAGCAAACAACACTACAACAATCGTCTTTAATGCTTAACCGTCAGAAAATGTTTCTATGTTTTTAAGTAAAACACATGATGTTGGTGGATGTCTTTGGACACCCACAGGCCTATTCTTTCTACCTGTGACGTAAACTTTGGGTATAGACTTATTTATAGTTGACATTATCATTGCAACCTGTCTCACTAGGATTAGCAAGATACTAACTAAAGGTGATGTGTCTTTAAAAAAAGCAATGCAGTATTAAAGCTTGTGTCACATAAAGATTCCCTCCAAACTGCAATCTCACAAGTGAAAATTGCTGCAAACATGTTTTCTGCTCCCTGGATGCACGATCGACTTTAAACGGGAAGCCTGTCTGTTAACTAAATAGTTGAAATAGTGTTTTCTCTTTCTTTATGCTTTCTCTTTTTTATGCCTCTGCATTGGTGACAGCCAAGAGCATAGTCTGTCCTTCCATCCCACACTCATGAACTTAATATCACAGGAGAGCCTTGAGACGCTTCCTTCAAATGTCCAACTGGACTTAATGAATTTTATTGAACTTGAACTTGAGCAGATTTTGCTGTTCAAATGTCAAAGCCACTATGACTGCACATACATCACATTCTTGTAAACCTGATATCACAGGAATGCCTTAAGGGAATTTCTTCACATTTGGCACAAATCAGTCAAAGATGACTTGATGACATTTTAGGGGTCAAAGGTGAAGGTACTGTGACCTCACCCTATCTGAAGTGATCACAGTGTCATTTGTGTCATTTATTCAGAAAACTAATAGAAAAAAATTATCACTTTTAATTTCTTGTTCTCAGTATCATATGAAGACACACTAGTAGTTAGCAAATGCTTGCATCGGGCTTCAGTCACTCTTAAAGTACTCTCCATTGTATTGCTGTGAAGGCGTGAGCGTGAAAATAAAGCTTTGGTGGTGTTTAATGTCTCAGTGGAGGAGTTGATCAGCCGTGAAATTGTCGATCGGTGCACTGATGGAAATGAACAGACTCGCACACTTCTGGGAAACACCAGCACCTTGGATCCCATTTTTCTGGCACAAGGGACAGTTAATCAGAAATATAATTATTTTCTTCATTATTGAACATAAAAATCCAGGCAAATTAGATGGCAGTTCAGGAAATGTTACAGAACACTTGTTACATTATTAAACGCAGATATTTAATCCTAGATTTCTCTTCAGCTCTAGTCCTGTGATGCATTCTCTGGTCAAAAGATCAGAGCTGTGTTTACTGGTCTTTCTAACTCCAGCCACATGTTTAACTAAGTGGGTTAATCTTTACCTGACAAATAGTAATCCATAAAATCTCTGTAACTGGAACATTAGCAGAACACAGTGTAAATATAAATGTTATGAACCGGACTGCAGTCAGTATCTAGTGTCTGAGAGGGGCTGTGGTATTTCCTCAGGAAACCACACCACCATCACGTCTTTAACCCACATCAATCTGCAGCTTCACAGCCTCTACATAGCCAACTTGTTTTTTTATTTTTTGTTATTCTTTTCTCTTCTCCAGATCCAAGCCCTGCTCTGTCCTCAAATGCACCCGCTTTCTTCTTTTTCCTCATGCTTTTCTTTTTTCTCCTTTGAACCATTGTGGAGCAGGTTCTCAAGTTACACAAATATGCTCACCCTCACTCACATCATACCGTACTGTAGTATATCACCATATCCTTGTTCCTTTTCCACTTCTTCTCTTTTCCTCCTCATCTGTCCATTACTTTATCTGCCTCTTACCAGATATGCTGCATTAATTTTCTTTTAAGCTCAAATTGGAGCTTTCAGGAAATCAGCTGATTTTGAGTAAGAAGAAATTAGTCACAGCAGCAGATTATCAGACTGGGTGCAAATATGATGAATTAGGCTGCTGTATTCAGTTACTTTGATTCAGGTTTTTTAATGGGATTACTACGGATGCGTTTGATGCTTCATGGAGATGTGAAGTGCTTGTGTACGGGAAGCATCACCACAGTAGCTACACAGCTGGAACTGAACATTATAAAGTCTCTCCATCATGGAAAGTGTTGAAAGCGGCTGCCTAAACATTTTTTGGCAGACTTCAGCAGAATGTCAGCTCTGATCCAATCAGAAAGAGGACTCTATTAGTTTTTTGGAGAACACAGTGGCTACCAAACAAGATAAATAAGCATGTAAGGAAGTTTGAAGTAATGGTGTTAAAAGGTTTTTACATAGCAGAAAATAAATTACAGCGCAGCAGTGTCCAGGACAAGAGAGCAGAGCCAAGGAAAGCGGAACAGTGACGGAGGGAATGAAATCAAACCAAAGCAAACATGCAGGCATTATGATATTGTGCAGAATCACAGCTCGCTGACAGCACACAGCAATAATCCCAAACACGGCCTCCGTACACTAACAAACTTTGAACCTTTGAAGATACTTTTGACAGAGACAGAAGAAGAGAATGTGTGACACAAGTACAAAGTGGGAAGATAAAATAAGAAGGGCAAAACCATTACCTACCTGGTAGCTACAGTAGCTAACTCTAGTATATTAACTTTACAAGCTTTTCATTTATATGGGTAAATAAGGTAGTGTCAAGCTAGCTGTAGCATGACATACAAATTAATTCAAATACTGATGCTGTGTGAAAATAATAAAGGCATGGTGCTAATAATAATACATTGTAGCACAACCTAGCATGCATTTGTTGTTGGACAGACTTTTTTGGAGTCATCACAATTTCAGCCCACGTTTAACCAGAATCTGCTAATTTCCTTGCACCACATGGGCTAAGAGGTTTAGTATAGCTGTATACAGATTAACATTGCAGTGGAAGAGGGAGAGACTGAGTAGTGCATAATCATGGTAAAAAAGGATTTGCCTTTAAATTTGTTTTAATGCATTCATTCTTCAGATTCCCTTTGCTGTACTGTAGCTTTCTTATATTGAATTCACAGTTTTTGGAGGAAGAAAATGTCAGTCCGCAGAGAGAACTTCAAAAGCGATATTTGGAAACTGCATTTGAGACACACCGGTCAATACAAGGGAAAAGATAAGCTACACAAAGAAAAGCAGGAAGGCACAGGAAGAAGACGGATGCAAAGGTTGGGGAAGAGAAAAAACTCAAACTGATGTTAGAGATGAGGACACAAAGTTGAAGTGCCCGTCTGGTTCTTATCCCGTCACCATGACAACATTGCCAGCAAAAAGAGGTAGAGAGCGAGAGAGTGGGAAAGAGGTTTACATAAAGAGAGACAGGGAGAGCAGGCAAAAAGCAAAGACGAGAAGAGGTCAGAGGCAGAGTGGTAGAGGTGGAGGGAGTATAAAAGATGAAGAGAGAGTAGAGGATACAGAAACTGATGAGTGTGAGATTGAGGATGTAAGCTCTAAGAAACTGTGGGTTTATCTTATGTGTAAGATACTGTTGAACACGTGTATTTGTGTGTGTGTGTGTGTGTGTGTGAGTGTGAAACAGATAAATTGAGGAAGAGACATTCCTGTGTCTATCAGCTTTGTTGTGTGAAAAGCTTATCTGTGTGTGTGTGTGTGTGTGTGTGTGTGTGTGTGTGTGTGTGTGTGTGTGTGTGTGTGTGTGTGTGTGTTAGCAGGTACAGAGATCAGCTTTACTGCCA
>OMLM01012670.1:15623-36603 GCA_900302695.1 Helostoma temminkii
TATATTGTTATTTTTACAACATGCAGAAGTGTAATAAATTATGCTCTGGGTGCACACCTGCAGCCTGTAGCTGCAGAGTCTTCCAGCTTTTGACAGTGAGACAGTCAGTGGATGACAATATTTGTTCAGAATCATGGTCCATAACAGTCTTCATGTAGCTCACGGGTCCAAACCTAATCTTAAAAATCACTACTGTTTGGCATTAAAAGTATTTCCTTGTGTAAATAGACAAAGAGGCTTTCATGACTGCAGTTGTTTGAATGTATGAAAGCCACAAGACAATACAATTTATAGTTTGTGTCTTTATGTAATAATAACATTTGTGCTTATGTTACAGATTTGATTAAGGGTCCAGTCCATGCCAAACGGTCAAGTATGTGTCCTCATCATGTCTTATGTTTACAATCATAGTCAAAACGTTAATTTACCTCCAAATCTACCTCTAATTCCAGACTTAAATTGTACTACCTAATGCAATCCTACACAACAATGAAAATCACTGATTAATGATATGATTACTTTCAACATCTGGATTACCGCTGATTGATTTCAGATGAGCACGCAATCTAAATGCTAATCTAAAATCCAAAAAGCACGACTTATTGTAGTAACTCCCTGATCAAAAAATGAGAAATAATCATTATCTGTTTCATTACTTATATATAGTATACATTTTGTGCCATTGCAATTTTCTATTACACACCATCTTTTTATAAAAGTATGCAAGTGTATTTATTAATCAATTTAATAAGAATCTGATTTATTTTTGCCTTTATTTGAACAGCCAGTGCAGAGAGAGTTCAGAGACAGAGAGAGAATGATTGACAGACAGAGAAAAGGGGCTATGTCATGTAAATCCCCAGGCTGTAAATTAAACCATGGCCACTACAGTAGTAATCAATAAAACAGTGTGTCTGGCAGCATTTCCTTTCAGTCGATGCCATATTTCTCCTCCATAATCATTTCACATTCTTTATCAGTTTTAATTCAGAAAACTGCCTCGGTTTGGTTCAGGGCAACAGAGCAGGAAGTGACTAAGGAGAACATCCATTAACTTCACTGCCTGTGTATCAAGAAGCCTCTACTGCTGTGGTTTCCTCATCCAAGACAGTCTCAAAAGGACAATTCTTACTTCCCTGTTTATGCTATAGTATCCATGATGTAAGTTTTGTCATCTCCCAAGTCCATGATGGACAGCTCAGACTCATGTGCAGGTCCAGATATTTGTGCCAGTGCAAACTGTCTCCAGTGCCAGTGCACTGACTGCATATATCTCAGACAAGTAAAGTAGGTGCTGGTATCATGCATCAAAGATCTATACATATATGGCTTTTTTGCTTTTATTTGAAACAGTGAAGAGACAGACAGAAAACATGAGAGAGGGTGTAAAAAAAGAAGAACCCACTGTTTTCTCTAAAGAAACTAAAAATAAGTATGCTTCAGTGAGCTTCAGTCTGGATCTTAGAACCACCAGGAGCATCGGTTTGGCAGACCTGAGTGCTCTAGAGGGGGCGTGTGGGGGTGCAGAAGCTTAGACAGATGGGGAGAAGATGACCCATTAGGGGGCTCTTAAAAATAAAAACAGAAGACTTTAAAATTAAACCTAAAACTGACTGGAAGCCATTAGAGAAAAGCTGGGATGAGGGTAATGTGGTCATGCTTGTGTGCCCCTGTTAGGAGCTTAGCTGCAGCATTCTGGACTAGCTGTAAATCAGAGAGTGAAGACTGGCTGTATAATACATTATTGTAATCAAGTTGTGATAATATAAAAGCAAGACCATCTCCAAGTAAAGAACCAAGGACAACTTCCCCAGAGATAAAGGCTGAAGTTCAAGGTTAAATTATATCAGTTCCTAGTTAAAAAAACACAAAAAAGACAATGAGATTCGCTAAAATACATACTGACAAGTCACAATGCTTCTGGGATATTGCCCTTTGAACAAATTACAGAAAACCGGAGCTTTTTAGCAAGTCACATTAGCGCTATGTTCACAGACAGAAAAATAAAGAAAAGAAGACCATGCGTATTATGAAATATAGAGCTCAGCTGAGCTTTGCAGCATTTACTCATATATGTGCAGACACAATGTAATCTCAAGACTATCAAGGAATTCTAAAGTGAAGCATCCTGCGCATTGAAAGCTCTGTCTCAGTCACAGGTCACGAGTCATCCAACAGGATAATGAACCAATACCCAAATCACTGCAAAAACGCAGCAGCACGTCTGATTTATAATGAGCCAAAAATGACACACGTCACCTCTCTCCTCAAATCTCTGCACTGGCTTCCTGTGGCTGCCGGCATCAGATTCAAAGCTCTGACTCTTGCATACAGAGTGGTCGACTCAACTGCACCTATCTACCTCAACTCCCTCATTCAGATCTACATTCCCTCCCACGCTCTGTCAATGAACGGCATCTGGTGGTCTCATCACAAAACAAAAAAAACACTGCAAAGCTCTTCAGTTCTGTGGTCCCACAATGGTGGAATGAGCTACCGAACACTGCACGGTCAGCAGCCTCACTGTAGTATGGATAGAAGTGCACAAGTGTATAAAGATTTCCTCAGACAGCTCAGTCTGAAAGTCCTGCTTATAGACAGATGAGTCGTGAAGTGAAGGACTACTTTTCACTTTATACAAATCTTCCTTCGGCAGTATTATTAGATAATACTATAAATTGTCATTGCTACACAGATGATGCAGGCATAACACAATAAAACATGAAACAAATCAATTAGTCAAACTTTAAGCATATTTAAAACCATAAAGGCCTTGATGTTCTGTAATCTTCTACTTTGATTAGGACATTTTACCTAGTAAATATTAGAGGTCTTTAAAACTGCCTCTACTTCTTCCTCTCTGTACCTTTCTGCAGGTATCTCTGGCTTTGAAGCTGTATGTTTTCAGTGTGCAGTTACTGGTCCCACCATATGCCCAGTGTTTTGTGTGCTGCTTGTTGTTGTTGTTGTTCCTCTTTGTTGCCTGTTGTTGCCAGATGGCTACCCACCCTGAGCCTGGTTCTGCTGGAGGTTTCTTCTGTTAAAGGGAGTTTTTCCTCTCCACAGTTGATGAGTGTTTGCTCAAGTGGGATTTGTTGTGTTTTCTATACAATTCTATATAGTTACATTGTTATATTCTGTGAGGTCTTAAAACTTACACTGTAAAGTGCCTTGAGATTAATTTTTGTGATGTTGTTGTGATTTGGTGCTATTTAAATAATTTGATTTAAATTGAATCATTAGTGCCACCAGCGGTTTAAGTTAACTCAAAATGGCCAACAGCACAGGAGTTCTACATACTGCAGTTTTCAGGGACATACGTATTTAGAATAAATTCAGCTGCAGCCTTGAGGTAAAAATACCTTATCAAATAGCGGTCAGGGGTATGAGTCACTCGGACTGATAGGCAACCCACAGGTAATCTAATAGCATCTGAGTACAACAACAGCAGGGCTCCTCAGAAAACTCTAAAAAAACACAAGTTTGATTTACTACAACAGGACACCATGTTGGAGTCAAATTAATTTAACAAAAAAAACCCAAAATGTATCTGATGTGAGCACAGACCACAATTTCATGAGTGCACATATGCCACTAGGTCTGATGGTTTATGTCTGCTGTTAGTGTGCTGAATATTTGGCATAAATAACACAAATCCATGGATACATAATGCATGTGTCAACAGAACAAGCTGTTAGTAGCAGTGAAATGCTGCAGTGACATGAATGTGACAGAGACCGTAATTTATTCTAGTGGTCTGTTACCCATCAGAACATCTGGAAGATGAATATAGGAATGAGGTGGTAATATAAAAGCATGAATGTGCCAACAATCAATCTTCAGTGACTGGCATTGCCACAAAATCATGAATAATAGGCTGAGGCACCTGCAGAGGATTTTTTCAGCTTATTGAATTCAGTCCTAACAGTGGGCGGCCTTCTCCTGGTTTGATATGCCAAAAAGTACTTTTTTTATCAGTGTTCAGTGTGTAACCATTGGCAGAAATGTGTACTACTTGCACACATGTTCTTGCTATAGATTATTTATTACGAGTAATGGATGATTGAGTAATTGATTGATTGATAAAGGCCTACTTTTAAACAACAACTCTTTTGTAATAATCTTCTATAGAACAAAATGCCTTTCGGACCAATGCCCATCATGTGACCAATGTGGAAGTTGCAATAACACAGTCTGGCCACTACACCAACATTATTTCACTGCTTAGTGCTGATCCTTAATTCCCTCTTTTCCACCATGCCAGCTCCAGGGCTGGTTCTGGAAGTGCTAAATTTTGAACCAGTTTTTTGCATTTTGTCAACCAAAGAATCGGCTCTTGGCAAGGAAACATTACCACCGGCCTGGCACCAGCTCTTTTCTGGTCTAGAACTAAGAACCGACTGCATCAGGGAAAGGGAGCTGGACTATCTTGACCAACAAGATCAACTAAAGTTCTGTTGTTAAGAAAAAATTAATTATCATTTATTAGATTTGTTTAACAGCAGAGTGACTGATAAAAAAGCAGTTAGATTTTTAGCTTAACAACGGCTCACATTAACAATAAACAGTGGTGTGTTGGAGAAGTAGTGTTTAGATGCTTGTTGTAATTAGCCTTAGCGTTGCTGTGAAGGCAGCAAAGTAGCATTATGCAGATGTACATGGTGACGTAATGATGTGGCTCTATGTTGGCTCTCTAGCCTGTGGAAAAGCAAACCAGTTCTCCAACACTGGAATCAACTTTGCACGAGCACCAGCCTAGAACTATCATCAAGTTCTTGTTGACTAAACAAACTAAACCAGAACTTATAAAAAAAATGCTCTGTAGCGCATCTAGAGCACCTTTAATGTGGACGGATAATATGCAAAAATAAATAAAAGGACAAATAAAAACCTTAAAATAACACTAGCTGCTACAGAAAGGATATTTGTACACTACACTGCACGGATGTGATTCTTATCTGAATCTTTCTTTCTCAGTCCTACACTATGTGCTGTTCATTTCTATAATGAATCATAGTGCACCACACTGCTTTCAAATGTAAACAAACCTATGGGCCCATTGGGATATTGTGGTATAAAAGAGCTTGAGGATTTTATATTTGGCCTCAGTAATCAAATGTTGAGCTGGTTATAGTGTGTTATTGAACCACTGCAGTAATCTTCAGTGTCAGACTGACTAGAGGTTTGAGTGAATCCCTGTTACTCTCTTCCTGAATGGCTTAGTGCTGGCTGTGCATCTTCCCTGTCTGTCTTTCTACATGAATTATTGACTTTGTAGCCATCTTACATTTTTTTCTATCTGGATTTATGTATGTCTGTTCTGACACCCTCTCTGTTGCTCTTGTCTTTGTCTTTTTGTTTGCCATTTTGTTTATACAGAAGTACAAGAATAAGCAGCAGTGTTGTAAAGAGCTTATTAAATTAATTAGGTAGATTAAATTCAAAAATCATGCATGGTGGATGGGTGTTCATCCCATCTGTTATTATCAATACTGTAACTGTCACATCTTTTCTATTGTTGGAGAATCCAGTCTATTGTAGCTGAGTTCATTCTGTGAAGAGTTACTTTATGCTCATGTATCATTGTCAGATTAATAATTATTTTCTGTTTTCATTTTGAATGTAGAATTAGAATGTAATTAGCCCTGGTAACATATAACCAGATCACATCCGACACAACATGAAGTGGCTCGAATCAGCTGCTGGGTTTATTGTTGGGTTTGTTGCTATAGTTGAAAATTGTCATTCCTGTAACCTACGTTGGAGAAGACCACTGAGTAGACAGTTCCATCAGAAATACACTGTAAATGAATTTTTATTATTAACTATTACTAACTAAGAGTAAGGGGCATAGGTCAATGTATGTCAACTTCTTGTAAATCCTGTAATGCCACAAAATGTATCGTTCCAGAAAATAAAATGTTCTGTTAAATTGTAAAACAGAGTGACTTATAAATATTTTTCCAGTTGCCGTTTAAATGCCATATTATTTAAGCTGGTGAACAAATCTGACCATGCAGCTTTTAAATAAGGGTTTTTCAGTCGTTGAAGACCAAAAACTACAAAAGAGCAAACATTAGACCATAAACATTTACAGATTTGCAAATGACTGTCAATATTACTTCATGTTTTCTAGAGGTGTGAATAGGCCACTGTTTGCTAAAACATTTGACAACCAATAGGTGGATGATGTGGATGTCAGTTTGGAGTTTACCACGTGCTGCAGTTTAAGAACGTAGAGATATTGAGAAAGTTGGAAGCTAGCACAGTCTAATGTAGGACAATGGGTCTCACAATGAAATTGTAAAAAGAGAAAACAACTTAAACTCTATTATAAATGGTTTTGTCGTGCTTGATCTACCTAGGTGGACGTCGCCGATCCGAGCCTGACGAGGCAGAGCTCCTGAGGGTCAGCAAGAGACTGGTTGAGGATGCTGTGAATCGCGCCCTGCAACAATACAAACAGGAAACACTTCAAAATGGGGGTGGGCCTAATGCCACGGCAGCGCAGCCCCCTGGAAACAAGAAGGAAACTACCACAAAGACGGACACTACAGCTAACTCCACCACAGACAACAGGAAGTGACATCATCGGATTGAGGTACAGAGACTGAAAAAACAACTGCCCAGAAAACATCAGCTCTGCCTGACTAACCAGAAGATGAGTCAGTAAGCCCTGGGCACCAAGCCTGAACCAGCCAACCAGTCAGCCTTGCTGACTAGCTAACCTAGCTTTCCAACCACGGGCCAGTCATGCTAGCTACCAGTCCACCTGACCTAGCTTGACACAGTGCTAGATAAATAGATAATGTAGCTTAAGATCACTGTTAAGTGACAGTCCCACCAGGCCAGCTAGCTAAGCCTGTTAGTCACCTCACTAGCTGTGTTGTCCTACATCCCCGGTAACAGCGAGGGTATCACCCAATCCTCACTCTAAACGTATGTGAAGCACTCTGCAAGATCTACACATAGTGTTCACTGTGATCTCTCACAAACTGCCCTTTTAGAATAAAATCACATTTTGTACCGTCACCTCCACTCAGTATCCTCAATTCCCTTTCTGACAGAAACATTTCTATCTCCTTCACTAGACTGTGCCAGAAAATAATTTTGCTTGACATTGAACATAGTTTTGTTTAGAATCCAGTGTTGTCTTCATAGACAAAAGATTACTCATCTGCTCCATGTGAAGAGGATGAAAAGAGACAGTCTGATCACGTTGTGACCGGTTGGATTTCCCAGCATCTTAAAGTGTGAAATACAGCATATTGGGTTTAGGTCTGTGTAACTTTGATGTTGTACTGAAGCAAGTCTGGGTTTAAAGCACTTTTATTTGTCCAGTTCAGATGTTCTTTATACTTCCATCATTTTATTCTACACCTTACACAAGACTTCTGTCAGCATATTAAACTGCAGTTTATTCCTTCTTGTGAGTTGTTTATATAAGTGAGCCCAGCTAATCTCTAATGTATAGCACTGGAGTGTTAACCAAGTGTGTCCTGCTGAGGCTGCACTGAGACAATCATCATATAAATTCAGCTCTAAACTCTAAATTCATTTTTCACAGCAAAAGTCAAGTGATGCCAGCTTTGTAAAACTAGATCTACAAATGCTCTGGGAAACATCTCACATATAGTGCAGGACTGTCGAAAAAGTGTATCATTAATATCTCTATAATACTAAAACATACAAACACTATCTTGCAGAATATGTCAGGTGGACTGCAGACACTACATTTGGGAAGCTCAGAAAAATTATAACACTTCTATAACACACTATAAGTTGCCAATAATGCATTTTTACTCCATTAACACCAAAACTTCCATTAATGACCCGAGTGCTTGTTTCACTCAGTTTTCATGTGACAGGCTGTTATTATTAGATGCAAGCATGCATTTCATAACTCAGCTTACTGCTTAACCACATATAAATGTAATTTTTTTTTCCACAAAGTTATATTATGTTTTTTTTTTCTGTGAAATGAATTTGAATCAGATGCTTGAGTTAACGTCTGTAACACAGACCGGAAGTATTTATGCTGATTTCAAGAGCTTTTACTCTGAAGTCCTGAACATGTACAGACAAGCAGTTATTAAGAAGGTGACAGGTGTAAGAGAGGTTAAATCAGACAATCACTGCTGTCGGCTGAAAACCCTTCTAGCTCTTGATTTCATAGTCTTCCATTCATATATTTTTGTGTTAAATTTGAGAATGAAATTGGCCTTAGATGTGCTGAGTTTGACTCCACATCTTGTGGAATGCATTCAGGTATACGAGTGTCGATGTGAACTAAAGGGGGATTGCCTACATTTTAAAAAAACTTCCTTAGAGATGAGGTTTTCAACTGACAGTAAGATGAGGATGATGAGAATGATTCAGCTATGATTAAAGTGATTTGTTTACTCTAACATTAAATGTGTTTTTTGATTATTTTTAACCATTATATTTATTTAGTCCTAGTAGAATAACTGAGTTCTCTGTTAGAAGAAGTAATTTCATGCAAGAAAATGAAAATATATCTTATTTTGAAATGATGATGAAGAGCACTCAGTTTGTATTTGAAAGTGAAACAAAGCACAAAATTACAATTTCCTATTTTTATTCTCATTTTCAGAGCAGGTAACTATATACGTGCTGTTAAATCGAATCATCTTGTTCAAAGTGGCCTTTAGTCACAAAAACTAATTCATGTGTTGTTTTGTTTGTTTGTTTGTTTGTTTGTTTTGTTTGACTGTAAGTGCTTCAGCCAATGTGAATGACTGGGTAATAATGGCTCATTTTGCTTTGAGATTTGCTACGGTCTCTTAAATATAAAGATAGAGATGGCTAAATAGTTGAATTCTTCATTTAAATATGAAACAAAACTCCATCAAAAGATGGAACTTATTGTTATTATTATTATCAGTCTTAAATAAGAAGTGTGAGCTGGAAAATGTGTTTTCATTCCTGAGAATCCAGTCCTTTTGCTGTGGGCTTATTGAAACATCAATAACCAAGATAAATTCTGTCTAAAGGTGGACTTTGAAATTTTTTTGTTGTCACCGGATCCTTAATCTCTTTAAATTCCCCTTTAATACACACACTGTCTTGTTGGCCTGTACTGTAGTCTACGTATGTGTGTGTGTTTGCGTGTGTGTGCACCTGTGCGCGTGTGTGCGTGCACGTCTGTACAAATTTGCCTTTTCTGTTTGTCTTTTCATTTCTCTATGTGCAGGTCTGACTGTGTGTGTTTAAAGTGTGTTGTATATCTTGTTTTGCCATATTTGAACAATAAAACAGGATATGAGATTCAAAACCAATGTCCTTCGTCCTGTCTTCTGATTTCAATCTTGCTATATATGTTTCACAGTGATTTACAGGTTGTGCACATATAGTATACATAAAGTATATGTACACCGATCAGACGTAGCATTATGACCACCTGAAGCTGTTTTAACGTTGTCATACATTATTACACTGTAAATTATTTGAGCTTGTTCAAACAATGTTTCAAATTACTTTTAAATAGTCAGTTTATTTTATTTATGAGGTTTATAAATGTAACTGAACTTGAGAAAGATATAAGTTGACTTGACTGCTTAATCAACAAATAGTTGTCCAGGACTGATTTTATTTTTCATTTCTCAGCCAGTTATTGATTTCATGTAAATAACGTTTTTCACCAACATCAGTATAAAGACATGAACAGCTGCTACTAGAGAATCTGTAATAGAACAAAAATATGTTTTTGGGAATTTGTCCGCTGTACACCAGCACATTGAATTTGAAATACTCAAGATGTGAAAGTCAAGGCTTAATTAATTCAAGGGATCTGACAAAACTGTGGCAGTAACTATTCAGGAACATACTGGCCACTTTATTAGGTACACCTGTACAGTCTAATGCAATCCAATACATCAGCTCTGCCATGAATTCTACTTTAACAAGGTTACAGTCTCTCAGTGTTTAACTTGAAACAGGTCAGACGGATGATAATTCTACTGTATGTCTACTCATACTGAAGTGCATTGTATTATTATTGAACTGGAGTATGTTGTATTAAGAAGTGTAAATGTTTTAGACCCCTCATTGATGTAAATATGGAGGCCTGAACAGTAGAAACACCCCTTAATAAAATGCAGTCCAGTAAGACTGCATCACCTACTGTGACCTCCATAAACATGTGATAGAATAATGTGATATAACATTTTTACAGTTTGAACATAAAAGCTGATAAATTATAACCTTGTGAAAGTAAAACTCATGGCAGAGCTGCTGTGTTGCATTGCATTAGGTTGTGGAGTTGTACCTAATGAAGTGGCCAGCGCGTGTACATGCCCCCATATTGACGGGGCTTAAAAATAATGGAACAAATGGCTGACAAGCAGGTGCATGTACAGGGGTGGCCTGTTCCTTCAACACTCCAAGCAGAAAAAAAGGCCTGGAGGAGTGTTACATTTCATTTCATATCTGTTCACTGGACTTCTCAACAAGAGGTCCAAAGACGTGTCTATGCAAGTGAAGGTGTCATTAAGCTGAAGAAACAAAATGAAGAGAGATTTAAAAAAACAAAAAACAAAGGGAGTGGCCCATGCAGCAGTTTGAATCATTCTTAAAAGGCCTGGAAGACCACAGAAAAGAAAAAAAGTATATTTGTTCCCATACTTATGAACCTCACTGCATTTACATTAAGTTAACAAGAAAGGCTTAGTTGATTTCACTAATTTCCTATATGATGCTACAGTGCATGAATCTTGTAATGTAGTTTTAATGGGGCTTTATTTTAGAGTGCACCCAACTATTCCAGAAGGACTGTTTTATTAGTGACTAATGTGTTTTGATAGAAGCAAAATCTAAAACACAAGTGTGGACTTCCATGAAAGCATTTGTTTTTTAAATGTCATATCAGTTTTAGGGGGAGACAGTACCTTTTATAGAGCAAGCAGTGTAACATTGTACAGTATTTAAATGCCAGTGATAAGGGAGAATAACTCAGAGAATAACAAACATTTCAAAACTACAACCCGTTTGTGTCTGTTTTGTTTTTGAGCATATTTTCACCTTCACCTCTGTGTAGAGTAAAATCTTTAGTCATTTGAAATAAATGTTTTTTTTTCCCCGAGTTGTTACTGTGCAGATCGACCTCCTCTCAGGACTATGCCAGCACACCTGAGTGTACAGACTGAGCTTATCTGACATCTCCCTCTTACGTATTTTTCTCAGGGGAAGCAGTAGCATGACCTTTGCTCGGCACAGACTTATATTAGCTTTTTATTTCTAACGGGTAAAACACTTTTCTCTCTGTTTATCCTTTTAAACAGAAATATCTGCAGGAAGTCAGGAAGTGCAGGTTTACTACTAAATGTGGGAACAGCAAGTGAAATAACTGGAACTAAGATAAGAAAAATAAATTGTACTTGGTGTTGGATTGGAATAGGTGCAGTGGAAGTTCATATAACCTAATGCTGAGTTTGTAATATTGTGGTTGTAGAACAAGGTTACTGCGAATTGGGGCCTTATTAGTGACCAACCTTTTATTTTTGCTAGCCATGATATTAAAAACAGATCTACTGAAATTCACAAAACCAATCTCAACCTGTTTGGTCGTGTCAACATGTACTGAAACACAGACTTTGGTGAATTAATGTCATTTCCTGTGTCCTGTGTTTCCTGCACTCAGACGATTTCACTTTGTCTAATAAGCCCTCTTCTCAGAACTGCATGGAAGTGTATTTAACTGACATCTACCTCTTCTGTTGCTTCTGTTGCCCATGTTAAAGACGAAAACACATCGATCATTGCTCTTTCAACATATATTCGACCATAGCACCAGAAGCCCCCACACCAAAACTATCAGTGCTTGGTGGAGTGGATTGTGACACCTGTAGGCAAAGTCATGACTCCTAATGTAGGTGGAGAATGTGTAAATAAAAAGTGAAGGAGTGAACATCAAGAGAAGAGTGCAGACACCAAAAAGTCAGCAGAAACTATGCAGTTTCAGGCAACTGGCAAAAAGGGCATCAATTTAGTCAGCATTCAGCATAATGAGCCCTTTGAGAAATAATAACCTTCCCTTTCTTTCTGCTGACATTTAGGAGGTCTAAAAAAGAAGTGACAAAGGAAGCTTCATATCTGAGACTGAACACATGGTAAATAAACATTTAGTGCAGAAGTATAAGTGAAGGGCACAGGAAGAGACATTTGATTTGCATCCCTCTTGCAGCAGCTCCTCTGTGTAATACCATTTCTTTGTATCTTCCTTCTTAATATCAAGATAACTTCAAAAATAAATGAAAAAGTTAGTGTGAGTTCTGTGAAACAAGGTCATCAGGCTGTTACCCACAGGCTCCTCTATTTCACAGCTTCCCTCATAATGTGATAATCTGTTGAATCACATGGAGTAATGCTGCATATCTGATACTGTGATTTAGTCATGAGTTAACCTGCATGTGATATATTGCTGTGAGTCAGAATGATGAGAATTAACAGCTTGCCAACTGTGACTGACAAAGTCGTCGTGATTTAACCAGAAACCAGGATGGAGAATGTCTTAAGGGCAAATTTGTGGTCATTAGTTCAATGTGATTGACATGATCTGAGGATAGATAACATTTTCTTGACAGCTTCCACTCCCCAGCAATGGTGCTCTGTCCTTTATAACAGTGAAATGGCCTAACGTTACCATAGCAGCACAACTGCTGTGCACAGGCATATCACAACAAAACATCGTGGAACTCTCATACATGAGACAGTAGCGTGAGTATTTATTACAGATTTTTTTTGTGTGTTTGTTGGCTGGTATCAGAGCCTGAGAGCAGTCATTGTTCTCTTAACCTGCCTGTTGTATTAACCTACCTGTAGAACTAGTGTTAAACTCGCTAGAGGAGATGCTACCAGCTACGTTATAGTAGCACCACTTTCACCACATTTAATAGTTTGATGCAATTTGTTTATGCACATATAGGCCTATAAAACTACACAAGGTTGATTCCTGTTAATGTTACTCTGCACGTCAGTGTATAGAACCTTTTAAAGATAAATAATACAAGTGCCATGTTAACCATGTTAGCATTAGCATTATTACCTACTGTCACCCAGAGTGACTTGAGAAGGATATTTATCTGTACGGCTCTGCCATCGCCCCATGTTTGGTGCATTCGGGAGCAGTTTAGAATGTAGGCCATTTGTGTTTCAGGAACACTGAGAGCCTGACTTCAGTATGACTCCCCTTCTGTGCTACTTAATGGAAGAATATAGTAAACAGATCCTTACTTGCATCCATGAATCATTCCTAATTTTTGTGATGAATAGTATAATAAATTGAAATTTTAACTTTGAAAAGGTTGATTCATTCCTTTCATGTTAAAATAAGTGATAAATGCACTGGCTTTTCTGACAGAAGTTATGGTTATTATTTACTGGTAGTTTAACTTATCATAAATAACCATAGTTAAAGCTGAAAAATTAATCACTGAATTAATCAAAATAATTATCAATAGATTAATTGAAAATAAATAAATACAATAAAAATAATCATTAGGTGCAGCCCTACAAAGCCCTTAATACCAGCTGTGTCTTATCAGAAATGCTCAGGAAGCTCATGACACAGGTTTCGCCTACAGAGAGAAAACTGAATTAGTATCATACTGAAAAACACTTAACATGAACATTTCATGATAAAAAAGTTCATGATAAAAGTTTCCTCTGGTTCCCTGGACATTGAATACCAACAGACAAGTTCTGTGTTTTTTCATATATCTTGATTGTTTTTTAATCCAATTCACAGACACGACTCTAATACTAAGTCAGAAGTTACAGAATAAACATATGAATGCATGTAAAATATGAGCTCAATGGATCTTCAAAAACACAACCACTGAGAAACTATTTTACAGTTTTGGGGATAATTGGCCAGCATCTGTACAACCTTGTGAACTGGATGTGTGTGTGTGTGGTTGGATGCTGTCTTAAGCCCACAGGGTTGTTCTCTGCTTTTACTCTAAAAGAAAAACTACCCTCCTCTTTTTACCTTCTTCTTTCTATTTTAGTCTCAGTTCATGTCACCATCTGCCTTACGGAACACACATTTGTGAGAATAAGTGTGTAAATGTGTGTGTGTCTTGTAGAACACACATTTGTGGCTCTCAAAAATGTTTTAGAGGCAGAAAGAGAAAGAAAGAGCATAAATGTGTTTTTAGAAATGCATTGAATGAATGGATAAGCTCTATATTCTGCATATGTGTGCCTGGCCAGCTTATAAAACTTATCACCTCCTGGCTCTCACTTCAGCATTGAGCCATTTCCTATTTCATTTTGCCGTGAATGCCAAATTCAAATAATACACTCTCTCTCACATACACACAGTGTATTAATAATAATAGGAATAACATCTTAAAAGTATCTCACTGAGGCTGTGGGCAAAACTGGCAGTTATGACAATAATAATTTTAAGAAATGGGGGGGTAGTGAGGAGGAGGGATGGAGAGCAATTATTTGTGTTGGTGCGTTGGCTTCAAGGTGACTCAAACATGACTGGAATATGAACAAGCTAACCCCCTCCCTCCTGTGACATGGATACACAGAATCTGTTATGAAGAATGATACTCCCTTTGTCATAATTCAAGAAAAGCACAAATCCAGTCTCAACGATAGAAATACAAAATATTTTTAACTAAGGTGATACTGGAATTTTAGATTTATACACTTTAATTGTCAACAATTTTTTGTGTTTTCCTCAAGTATCTATTTATTAAATGTGTCATTTTGTTACCAGAATAAATAATAAACTGTAGCGAAGGTTTCAGAAACTAATACTCCACTAACTACTGTTTGTGCTTCTCATGTTTAATCGTTACCTTCGGTTCACCAGTACATAGTTTTACTTTGCATTAACCAGTGGTGAAGTGCTTTACATATGTACAACTTTGATGTACATGTGCTTTACTGTTTTTAATTTCTTTACTTTATGCACTATATGGACAAAGGTATTAGGCCGCCTGAACATTACAGCACATGCACTTTAATAAGAAGTTGGACCCCTTTGTGCAGCTATACCAGCTTCTACTCTTCTGTGTGTTTCTGGAGTGTTTTCTGTTTTTGGAGCACACCAATACTGATTCATGGTTTGTAATTCACTTACATTTTTTAGAACAAAACAAAAAAACTAGGTAGCAATTTGAGTGGTAGGTAGTAACTTTCAATGCCGTGCATGTGCCTTTTAATTATAATTTTACTAGATTAATTTTTACTTCCTGGTTTCTTTATCACTGCACACAAGATTCACATACAAATTCACAATTTGTGAGCTCATCCTTTTAGAGAATCTGTGTTATTTTCTCTGTGGATGTGACCCAGCAGTTCACTCTGCCTTATAATTTCAGTTCAGGTATTGTGATGCGTCAGACGTAGCTGGTGCAGTTTTCTCCTGCTAATCAACTCATTTTCCACCACAGACTGAGTGAGTCAACACAAACACATGATGCATGTCAGTAGATGATTACACATATACATGAAATAAATAAAGCATAGAAAAGCGCAGCAGTGAGTCAAAAGTGCATAAATGTGAGTATTGACAGGCACATTTTAATGAAGTGAAATTCATTACAGCTGTGGGAAACAGAATATGTGAGTGGGCAGTGAGCTGCACTGTAGACTGCAGAGGTCATGGTAAATTAGGTGAGAGGGGTCACAACTTCCTTTCTTGGCTGTGCTGTTGTTTTGAACTGTTATGAAGGATGTGAGGATTCTCTCAGAGATGGTTTATAATCTGCAGGAGGATGTTTTGACTGAGTGTGTTTTTGTTTTTATCCAGAGAAAGTCTTTGAATACTTTGTTTAAACAAATGACGTGAGTGTTAACAGTTTGTTAACTGTTTGTCTGAGCCAAGAAATATCACTGATGGTAATTTATTTTCTGTAGATTAGTCATTCATTCTTTCACCTTCTGAACTGCTTAGTCCCTGCAGGGGTCACGGGTGTGCTGGAGCCTATCCCAGCCAGCATACGGGCGAGAGGCAGGGTACACCCTGGACAGGTCGCCAGTCCATCGCAGGGCCACATATAGACAAACAACCATTCACTTCTGTAGATTAATAGATATGATAATTAAATTTTGTCCAGGCTCTGGTTTGCCACTTGTTCACTGACAAGATTCACTTGTTCACTGACAAGATTTTTTAAATTCCTCAAAGCCATAACCCCTAAGATAAGAGTTTAATCATATTAAAATCATCTGGTTGAACTGTTCACACTGGCCATTGCCCTGTGGGTAATTTGAGATGGTACCCCAGATTTACAGTCTTTCACAAGTACGGCTGCCACGGCGAACGGCCTCTGATCTCTGGTGGGGATTGCCTGAGTAAACTTTGAAAATACACCAGTCATAATGAGCACCAATTCTTGTCCTTTCTGGGCTTCTCCAACACTTGATTATGCCTATCTGCCATTAGATGTCCCATAGCACAGAAGGTTGCATAGGCTTTGCTTTCAACAACGCTCCCATTTCTGGCACCACTTTTCGATATGCTGGTACATACCTGGCCAATAGTAGCGCTGTTTCAACTACTCAATAGTCCCATCCATCTCCTGTTTTCCATGCCCCTGGTGGAGCTGGGTTTAGACCTCATTCTGTAATACCTCCGGTAACAGCAGCTGATGGAACTCTTCGCCAGCCACACTAAGACGTCCAGTGCAAACTTAGCATCCCTATGCTTCTCCTGACATCTCCAGAATGCAAGTAGACTGCCAATGGTGGGATCTATTTTGCTGTTAGAGGTGGAAAAGCAGAGACTGTTAACAAGAACTGTTAAGAAGCCTGCCTTGGTTGTGTAGCAATACCACTGCAGGGATGGACGTCCAGGGTAAGGCATTACTCAGAGAGGTTGGGTAGCTTGTCAAGAAGGGCATCAGCATTAGCATTACAGCGACCTGAGCTGTGTTTATTAGTGAAATCAAAATCAGCCAAAGCCGCAGCCCAGTGTTGCTCTGTGGCCCCTAGCTTGGCAATGTCCAAACAGCCTAAGGGGTTATTATCTGTCCAAACTACACAGGTAGTCACAAAACTTGTCAGTCATGGCCCATTTCAAGGCAATTAGACAATTTCTGTCTGAATGGATGAGTGATGAACTTGTATAGGCAACAGACCGTACTTTCCCTTCCTGTTCTTGTGAACAGCTCCAAGCCCATTACGGTGTGCATTAACTTTCAGAATTGAAGGAAGCTTGAAATTTGCATAGGTGGAAAACCCAGGCTGGCAAACCCTCATAACCCATACTGGACTTAATAGCCTTAGGGTACAGCGGGGGGGATAATGCAACACTGGTGGCACCCACGACTATTGGGATACAGTGTTGTAAAAAAGTATTTGCTTCCTTCCTTTTTTTATCACACTTTAATGATTCAGCTCATCAAACAAAGTGCAGTTTTTAAAAGATGATTTGATTTATTAGGGGAAAAAGGGGAAAAGTTTGCTCACCCCTGGCAGCAATAACTGCAATCAAGTGTTTGCGATAACTGGCAATGAGTCTTTCACATCGCTGTGGAGGAATTTTGGCCCACTCTTCCTTCCAAAAAGTTCAATTTTTGTTTCATCAGTCCACAGAATATTTGCCCAAATATTGGGGACTCTTGGGGATAATCAAGATGTTTTTTGACAAATGTGAAACGAGACTTTGTGTCATTTTTGGTCAACAGTGGCTTTCACCTTGGAACTCTGCCATGGATGCCATTTTTTGTTTCTTATTGTTAAATTATGAACACTGACTTTAGCTGAGGCTACTGAGGCCTGCAGTTCTGTAAATGTTGTTCAGGATTCTTATATGACATCCTGAATGAGTTGCCATGCTCTTTCAGAGATAACGTGTTTTACTTTGTCAGACAGCTTCTATTGAAGTGATTTTTGATTCAACAGGTTTGGCAGTAATTAGGTTTGGGTGTGGCAAGTGAAACTTAACTCAGCTTTTAAAACAATGTGGTTAATCACAGTTTATTGATGATTACTTTTTTCACACATGCAGATTTAGACAGCAAATCATCATTTAAAACTGCATTTTGTATTTACTTGTGTATGTTCAAATTAGTTTGATGATCTGAATCATTTAAATGTGACAAATACAAATAATAAAATCAGGAAGGTGGTGAATACTTTTACCCAGCACTATATATACAGTACGTCAATAAACTTGAACCAGGGCAGGAGAATCTAAGCCTGTTTTCATTTCTTTCAAATGATCCATTCTACGGAGATCTGGATCATTAACATTCTCAACAAACTGGTCCCTAAGCAAGATCGCCAAATTAGGCACAGCCCTGGAGTTCTGTTAACAATTTTCTGTATAAAATATGGCATGAGAAAATTCTAGTAATGATTCACCATCAGATTGCTTCCTGGAGAAAATGTCTTCCTGTTAGGTCTCATAGGATGGTTGGCACCCACGCAATTCTTAGATGATTCTAAAAATACATTCAGGATCCTCCCTATCAGTTCTGGGTTGGTACCTAATTTGCTTCTACCTCCAAATGATCATAATTAAAACATGCCTGATCAATGGGAACAATGTGTCTGGCATGAATACTGGCACAAGCCTCAGTTGCTCCACCAGGTCCTGCAGCTGTTGTAGCTCTGCCTCCATGTCTGTAACGTTGGCAAAATTAAATCAGGCCAGAAAATTGAGGATGCAGCTCCTCGCTTCCCTAACTGCTGTTTTCCGGACATTCGTTGTGTGTTTTTTTCTAAGCATGCATGTCTTTGGGTAACTGTGATGGTATGAGTGTGTGTATGTGTGAATAAGCAGCAGAACCAACATATTTTACCCCATTAGACACAAATACAGAGTAAATGCAACTTTGAGCAAAATTAAATTTGGTTTACTTTATACAAGTGTTATACAACAATCCATCCTGCTATACTTTGCATAAACCATGACTCGTGAACCAGACATACAGATTTATAAAAGCCGTTCAAAGATGTTGTCCTTATTAGTGAGACACATACTTGCAAATGTACCCAAACATTCCGACACACGCAAAGTATCAGTAAATATCAGCTGCTGTCTAAATGTTGACACTGAAGAAATAACCAAAACCACAAATGGGCAAGAGAGACTGACACACACACACACACACACACACCAGCTTCACTGAAGCTCCACTAGACCAAGATCTTATCTGAACAGTCACTACACCCCAGTCAAGCTTTGCTTTGGCCAGAGAGAAGCTGTGCAGCCCAAAAAATAAAACCCTCAAGACAAAGAAGATAGAGATTTTGTCACACCATGAAGTTTGTCTTTCTGTCTTTATCGTTTTCCATTGATTCGATCAACCTAATGATCACATTTTTCCTAAGAGTAAAGATGCTGAGTGTGAATTTTATATTCACACTCAGCATCTCAGCACAGAAATTCGCACTCAGCATGTCAACACAGACATTAGTCACCAGTAACTTGAGTGAACTTAGGCAAAGTATAGACACTTTCGTTATCTGCTCTTCAGTGTGTGGCCAGATCGAAACATGTAGCCCGAGGATAAAGGTATTGATCTGTACCTTAGTCCAAAAAAAGCTTTTCTTTAGTGACTCTGTTCATCCTTCACATTCACAATCGGAAAAATTCAGTTAAAAGTTAATGTTTCGTTCTGATAACTGAACAAAACCTGTGTAATGTTGTAAAGTTTTGTAAAACAGCAGCTCCAATCAGCCAGAGACATGCAAACAGCTGCTGAACGTTTGTGTGGAAATGACAGATGCTGTCGCTGCTTTGCACGCTGTCGCAAACTCTAAACTGCAGTGTGATTTTTGATTATTGCTTATTGCTCATTAATGTTTAGTCACATACATTATTAGAAACAAAGATTTCAGGGGCTCAACAAAAATGAATAAAGGGTGTCATTCTAAGATGAAATGTGCTCGCTTCTCTTCATTGTATTCTGCAATTTACTTATTGTTTTATTATCTCTTTGATATGTATTGGTTATAGTCAATGAACTTGACATTTTCTCTTGGTCCTTGTCCATCTGTGTTTAATTAACTAAGTAATTGCTTCCTCTCTGGTCTCATTATTGTCCACAGTGCATTCACTGCATACACACAGTTGCTTATTTTTTTAGGATGCCTTCTGATTCCCACTTTAAACGGAGTGCGTCTACAACATGAAAGGTGTATTTTTCGTTGCTGAGATGGATAACAATCAACACGCAGCACCAAGGACACACATTCCCTGTCACTTTTTTCACTCCTCTCCACTCCTTTTCTCACGTCTGTCGTGTTCTGCTCACCGTTATCATCCTCTCCTCTGTCTCTCTGCCTAATGTCAAAGATATACAATTATCAAACTGCATTCAGACTGATACAGCACATGGTTAGGAGATCATCTCACATACGCACACTCGTATACTTTAAGACAGGCAAATGAACACTAGGCACCCCCCCTGCTGTTGCCCTGGCAACCCCAGATGAGGAAATTGAGTGCTGCGTGTGTGTGTGTATGTGTGTGTTTTGCACAGAGCTTCTCATTTAGCAATAATTGAATGTGAAGGAAGGATGGAGGAGAGACTTCGGTGTGCATACTGTTTGTGACTGTGGTATCGCATTTACAAGGTTGTTTGTATGTGTGTGCGTGCATGTGGCTTTTCTGTCTATCTGAAGGAAGAAAGACACAAAAGGGCAAAGAAGCACTCTCTTTTTACAGGAAAATCTTTCATAACTTTATGAAATAAAGCAGCCACTTTCGTGTGTGGCTGAGTTTCTTTTAAATAAAATAATATTATTATAAGAGATGAATTTTAATATGTATTTCAGATTGAGATTAAAGAAGTAATGTATTTAAATAATGGTGCAATGGTAGAGTTTGCTTTGAGCTATTGTAAATGCGCAGTAAACAGTAGCCAGCACACTGATGCTTAGGATAAATATTTAGTGTTCACTGCTTTAGTTTTGCATGTTAGCATGCTAATCAGGGCTAAGCACAAAGTGCAACTGAAGCTCCTGATGGTGCTAATTAGAAGATCAG
>OMLM01012670.1:36623-50742 GCA_900302695.1 Helostoma temminkii
GTGCCAAAAGGTTCAGAGTCGGGCGATCAGAAAAGTCAGTCAGTTCACTCTCTAGGATTCTCTACTTTAACTTTAAGCTAAAATAAAAATCAAATAAATGAGGCAGTGGAAATCGCTCACTCACTAAAGCTGCTAGGAGATGCTTTGAAGTTTGAAGTTTTTGTTATAGTCACAGGAATTAAGCAGAACCACATTATGCCCACAACCGATATTAGATGACAGATTCACACTGAATAACAGCCCATCTTAGAGCTCACAGGCTTCATGTACTGCCATGCTAAATTTAAACTTGGGCTTCCCACACAATGCAAACAGAGCTGAAACAGAAACACACATATTTAACTCCAGCTTTACTCGAGCGTGCTGTGATATGAGGGTCTCTCTGTGTTCACATCCCACAGGCCTTCATGTTGCCACTTTATATTAAGGGTCAGCATTTAATGGGTGAGCCACAGGCTCAACAGCATATGCAGTGACCTACATATCAACCGGAGTCTTATAGAGAAATCATGTAATGACTCATATACATACCCACCCAAAGTGAAAAAGCAGAATGTGATTAAATGCCCGGCATTAGTTGGGATGTAGGTCACCGTTGACCTAGAAAACATAAAAAAATAATGAAGACGAATAATGATGTTAACCTTCTATCTGGTAAAAATAAAACCAGTATTTTCTTCTTTAAAGCCACAAGCAAGGGCGACTAAGTGTTGAAGTTGCGCTGTGATCACAATGAAAATCACAAGAGATGCTCTGGACTCTAATGTAATTAACAACTTGCATAATGTTCATGTAATTCAGTTAGAGCTGACCCAATGTATAATTGGGAGTGGTAATGTAATTGAGAGTGGATACGTAAGAATAACTGAATATCGATCTTAACCTTGTTTTTCCTCTATGCGAACATAAGGGTATAATCAGGTTTCCGATAGTGGGAAAAGGATGCGCTTCACCAGAAGACACAGAGCTCCCAGTTACGCTTCAGTCAGTGTAAGGATGTTTCCAGGTAAGACTGGCCCAGGAGGGAAGTCCTGTAATGTAATAAATGTTTGCACTCATTTGAACTTAACAGTAACTGTTCACCTGTTTATAGTCTTTAAGTCCAACAACCTTTATGATTGATGATCAGATTTAAAAAGCAATCTAACACCGGTTTTGTTGACCTGTAGTTTAATTAGTAGGAGTGTGCACCGAGGTGTGTTAGTTTTTTTAATTGCTAACAAGCATTGGTCAAAACTGAAGTCACGTTGTCAAAACTGTTCACACAGTCAGCAAAACAGAAGTCCATGTGGAGCAAACTGTGAATAACTTTTCATTGTTTTCATACATTCATGTATTCAGTGACCACAGAATTCTCAGTCAGAGACCATCCTCCATTATACTACTGCAGCACATTTTTCAAATGCTAACATACTTTGTTGAATTGTGAAAACACAATTAAAACAGAATAATGTTAAAAACTCTGCATTGCCAGCCACATAGAAATCTATAGAAAATAATATGCACCAGAGAAGACATAAGATGTGATGTTAACAAAAACATTTGGCCAAATCCAGCAGAGAGGGCATGAATGTTTTACACAAAGTACTGTAAATTACTATTCAATTTCATTCACAATTCACAACAAAAGTCATCTCAAGGCACTTTACAGTGTTTAAGGTTTAAGAACTTATAGAATTTAAATTATATAGAAACCCAACAAAACCCCCTATGCATAAAGGGAACTAAAGCAAACTGCTGCAATACTGATTCATTCTTGTTACAACATACAATACTTTATACAAAAATTTAATACAGTCAATAAAGTGCAAATACACTGAATAATAAAATACAGATTTATCTGAAAAACAACCACTTAAACTGTCTTCTATGTCTTTTATATGCTCTGTGTTGTTGTAGTTCAGTGTGCTCAGAGTGATGGTGTTTGAACTGCTTAACTCAGATGTATGTTTGTAATACAAACTGTGTTAAGAGCTTTAAAAAAAGTAGTTTCAGTATTGACTAACGTTAGTTAGCAATTGAAAAAACTGTGGTACACCATGTCATCACTGGTAGGTGTGGTTAAAGGCCAACATTGGTTACACCAGCATGCTGCTACTGAGACAGTAATGAAAAGGATGTGGAAACCTGATTAAAGAACATATAAGATAGTAAATACGATATTAAATCAGCAATGTGGTGCAGCTTGAAGGGCTCGTTTAGGGCTGCCCAAACTCAAATTTATTTTGTGTAATACAAACTAGCAACTTTACTGTGTTTTAATATTAAAGCCCCTTTAAAACTGGTAAGATCTCATGTTTATTATATTAAATTAATAATTGGTGCTACAGAAACAGCTGTTTCAACAAAAATGCAGAATGTGTCTACTAAGCATTTTCGGTGCTTCAAAATTTCCACCTTGCCATTACACCCAAAGGCACCACTTTAATTATTATTAGATTTACTGACCCAGCCCAACAAATACACTCCAAGGATTTGGACACAAGTCCCTTTCACCATTAGTTTCATTGCCAGTTGCCAAATGGCAAAAATCCCAGATCCAACTCAGTCACTGCCAAAATTCTTGGCTCAAAGCTCGGCTTTCCACCAGTTTAATGTCTATCTGTTCAAATGTTTTTATATCCTCTGGCAGAGACAGGGGAAAACTATAATGGGGCCAATACGGCCTCTAATGTCTCCCCCTTGCTGCACTTTAGAATTAAATTTAGGACATAGAGGAGTGGAAGTGGTCACTCGGGTTGGGCTCCCTCTACTGGCATAAAGCTACTAAATTTACATTTGGTTGATAAGACTAGTTTAGCACAGTGTTCTCGACAACTGGGTCAGGCAGGTCATGACCTGACTGACTGTGACTCACGTTTAGAGAAGGTGTTTCTCCGGAGAGATGGGTGTTAAAAATGAAATACTGTGTGGTATTCACAGCCAGCACAATAGCAGATTCAAGTTAACAAAGGCAAAGGCAAAACACAATTTTTTAAAAAAGAGCAACCTAAAACGCAAACATGATAATTTTAAGTGGTACAAAGCCACTTCATAAAAAGCCCATTATCTTTTTGTAAAACCACATCACTAAAAACAAAACAAGATTAAACCAGAATAGCAAAATAATTTTAATGGAGTAATATTAATGTACAGTATAAAAATTACCACAAACAGAAAAAATAAAAAAAAGTATGGTAATAAGAAATGCTGCATTCAAGTGACCCTGCCTGTTCACTAAATGTTTGGCTAGAGATCCGTCAAATCAAAAGAGTTTTGCAGGTATAGGTTGTTTTTTTTTTACACTTTGCTATATGAAAGTTTCAGGAAATGTTATGTTTTTATCCTGTTTCATGGCCAGGACAAACAGTTTGTTCCACAAACTCAGAATATTTGACTGGGATATGCGAACTGTCTTACTTAGGCTACCTACATAGGATTGTGTGTGTGCTGTGTGGAGGAAGGTGAGGCAGCTGCGGAGGAGGAGAGAGAGGAGGGAGGAGGCTGTGGGGTGGAGGAAGAGGCAGAGCTGGCAGCTGATGAAGTCTCTATCTTGTGTGTGATGAAGCGCAGACGCAGCTTCATTGCTGGACGTAAAGTCATGATGATTTTCTCCACCTAGATGAGAAAAATGAATGTGGAGGAAAATATTGGTGATAAATATGGAAACTTAGGAAAAATACAAAATGCCACTTACACCGTGGATCTAAACATACCCATGCAGTTAATTATCTAAAGATACAGTGTGATTAACATTTAATTCATTCCTCATTCATTTCCTTTGCTTAAGCCAGTGTCAGGTCTATGCACTGGTTGGCAAACTATCAACAGTTTCTTTAAGCTCCAATAACTAATATTTCAAACATTTTCTAAGAAATTAGGTATATATGGGACCAGATGTGTTGTGTCTCAGTTGTTCTAGTCCACTTCATGTGTTTGTTGTATATCCAATCTATGTTTTGATTTTTCTATTTTTGTTTTAGACATGTCCCACAACACGAGCTGGTAGTGCATGCCCAAGCACAAATTCTCATTATTTTTATTACTCTCTATAATATATATGTATGCAGTAGAAAAGCTAAAATTACCTAATGTGTATAATGTATTATTATCTAATGTGATAAAACATGTTTTTTATATTTAAATCTTCATATTTTTGAAAACACAGGCTCACCTGTTCCTTCACACTGTCTCCAGTGTACATGTATTTAATGTGATAAAGAAAGTCACAGATTGGGTCCATGTAGCTGAGATGTTGGCAGTGTTGGTCCACAGCCTGGAGCATCTCATAGAAGGCCACGCCAATCTAAAATACACACAAGCAAACACGAAATATATGAAAAGAGGCAAACCACCAGAGAAAACAACTTAACAAGCAAATACTAGCACAATTATATGTTGCTTAGTCATAAACAATATACAGTTAGGTCTGGAATTATTTGGGCAGTAACAGAAGTTTTGATTTTGCTTTTATACACCTCCACAATGCATTTGAAATAAAACAATCAATATGTGGTCAAAGTGCAGACTATCAGTTTTATTTTAAGATTTTTCACAAGAATATGGAATTTATTGTTACAGTCATTTTAAACAGATAGATGGAAAAGTGTTAAATGAAGAATCTGTAATCATCCACTTCGTCTTCTGTGGTCTTTCAGGCCTTTCGATCACCAGTGCTTCCTTTTTTTTAAGAATAAAAGCAAGCGACCCCTTAGGATTTTGCTATCTCTCTTATAGATTCATGTTGTTTTTTGCAGCCTAATGATGACCTCCTTCTCTTGCATTGAGACCTCCTTGGACATTATATTAGTAGCTCCAGTCAAACAGCTGCCAAATGTGACCTCAATACCTGATATCAACTCCAAACCTTTTATGTGTTTCATTTTTCTAAAACTAATAAGGGAATGGACCCCACCTGGTCAGTTAACGTCTTGTCAGTCATTGGCTGTAATTCCTAAACGGTAAATGCCTCTTAAAATAATCGCTGAAAGACTACACTTTCTTTTATCAAATCTTGATAGTTTTACTTCAAATCCATCGTGCTGGTGTAGAAAGGCAACTGTCACTGCCCAAATACTTCTGGACCTAACTGTAACTGGTCACATAAAGCATCTATAGTCAAACTTGTGTACCTCCAACATGCATCGTGTTCTCTCCTGCTGAAATCGTTGCAGGAACGGCCCCACCAGATGATACACATAGAGTAACTGGAACTCTGTCTGGACGATGGGCTTCAGTGTCTCCGACAGGAATCTAAAGAAATTTATTTAACACAGTGATCACAAATAATATGTGGTTTAAAAAACAGACGCAGAGAATAATGTACTAAAACAAGGACTGAAAACATCCTTACTTGGGAATCAGAGACAGCTGTCCGATCGATGAGTGATGCCAGACAGCGTGTGCCAATGCGAGCACATAACTGCAGTTCATTTCACTGTAGCTCTGGTGGCAGGCTGTGAAGTCCAGCAAGGCAAAGGGATAACCTGCCCACTCTGTCTCTGAAGTCAAGGCCGGAGAGCCAATCACTGACACGATGCGGTCATGGAGAACAATCCAGTAGGGTTCCTGACAGAGGACAGCAGAGATCATGAACAAACTGTGGATTTATCAAATAATAACGTATTGTCAAGACTTTTTATCAAAGCTTTTCTCACAGGCAGTGCAGTTATCACAAGTCCAATGGCATTCATCCAAGCTGTGATGTTCTCTCTGGGAACCAGGGGTTGGCTACAAGGTGGAAGGAAGAAAGTGAGGGCACATATTAGTAGCAGAATGCTAGGAAAATATTTACCCATACCAAAAGCATAAAGTTGGAACATTTTAACCAGAAAAGTCAGAGCAGTAACCAGTTGTTGTTTGTTTATCGTACCTCTTCAGAACAACATTGAGCAAAGCATTGCCCACATCTTTTCCTGGTACTGCCAGAGCCATCAGCTCAACACAGGTGACGTGCAGGGCGTGAGCTGCAGGGTTGGGGAACTCATTGAACCTCCAGTCACAGTTGGGGAAAGGACCAGGTGACTTTCCCGCCATGGGTGAAAAAGAATTAAGGTGAGTAAGTTTCACTAGAGTTAATAGTGAGAGGGCCACTTAGAAATATTCCATCTTGTTTTTATAACACTAATATTGTAACAACCCCACTATGTAATGCAATGAACTGAAGTGAGATTAAATTAACCACAGACACAAACAGGTGCTATTACTCGCTCTCTTTAAAGCAAAGCGACATTAAGTGAGACTGGTGGTATCAGCAGCGAGGTAAATATATTATTCAGCAAACCCCCAAGGCTCATGACTTTAGTGTTAAACAGCAAAAGGGTAATGTTGTTAGAGCGAACAGTGATGGATCCATCTATCCAGTGGATAAGATTAAAAAGGATATTGTCCACCAGGCGTCCAATCAACTTGCAGTAGTAGGTGTCATCAGGGATCCACACATTGTCCTCTCTGGGGTTCATGCCAAACTTCAGATATGTTTCACTAAGGCACCAACCAGGGGTGCGGTTGTCCTATATAAGACAAACAAAATGAAACAATTTGTGTCTTCAATGAATCAAGCATAATATACATTTTTACAACATGAACTTGCTTGTTTTATACCTTCAGAGAAGACATGATGGCATGCACCAGTTTCCTCTTCAGGTTTGTTCTGTCTCTCAGATGCCGTTCGTAGTAGTGAAGTGTGTTGTACAGGTAGGTGACTGGGCGGTCTGCAAACAAACAATAGTAAACACAGAGCTGTGTACACAAACAATGCTATTGTTCTTTTTCCCTGTGTAAAGTATTTTTCATCCACAGACGCGCTCACTCACCATGGAACTTGTAAAGTCCTCCCAGATGATCCAGCAGCGTTTCTAGTGACTTAGAGACAGGAAGAAGCTCCAGGAAACGGTGGATGACAATGTCAAAGACAGGCAGGAAGCGCAGGCACACGTTGCCAAAGTAGATTGGCAGGTACTGAGACTGCAGCTGCATGGGAGGGTTGACTTGCTCTGCAAGACCCTCAAAGTACAGCTTCTCTGGGTATTTCTAGTAAGAGAACAACAAACACATTTTAAACTGATCTACATTATAATGACTTTAAGACCATTTTCAGATTTGGACTTTTTTCTAAATTGTAACCTCATCATTGTACCTTGTGGTAGGCCATGTGCTTAGTGTGCCAGTCACTCTGCAGCCAGTGCTCTGGGGCGTTCTCCTTGACAAAATCGTTGACTCTGTTCCTGAAGTCATTGGGCTTCAGCAGTAACAGCTGGATTATGAAGTAACAAACCTGAGCCTCGTTTCCTTCGTGACTACGCATAGCCTGAAGGCAGAATGACATGTAGTTCTTGTCAGGAGATGTAAAGACGCATATCTGCTTAATTTATACCAAATAACACGACACATTATCTCTTTATTCTTTATCTTCCTCACCAGACACAGAATGAGTCTGTCCAGAGTGACTATGTTGTATTTCCAGACCATGTCGTTGAGTATTTCAATGCACTTGTTGAGCTGCTGTCCACCAGCTGAGGTCGAGAACTCATAGACGAGAAAATCTGCGAATGTGCGCACATGAGCCACCAGCGCACGAGCTCCGATGCGATCCAAGACCCTGAGGGACGCAAAGTCAAGTTCCAGTTAGCTCGTCATCCCACAACAGTGCAGCGTCTGTATTTTCCTCCTCAATCAATTAGCTACAGGTGTTTGGAGATTTAGAGGCTGTCACATCCCCTCAGGCCACCAAGTGTAAATTTAAAATGTCTCAACATTAGTAGTGAGATGCATCACTACCACATGCATGATCAATGGAGTCTGATATACTGAGTGTAGCAGATGGACGCATTATATTTATTTGGACATTTTTTCCGTTGATTAGTATCAGTAACCCTCATTTCTCTGTGAGAGAAAATAATAAGAAGTTTTCTTTCCTATTTTCAATAAATGTATGTAACTGTTTGCCTGGTTTAATATATGGACACAAAATGACAGTGCACCTGTAGCCTATCTGGTTTATTTGGTCCGTCTCCAGCAGCATCTTCCACAGCAGACAGAGGAACAGAGGGGGTGAGCCCTGCATGGAGAAGTGGGTTATGATGTCGTTCTCATTGGCCATAGACTTCCACTTCCTGTACTCCTCTTCTACGTTCTTCTTCAGGTTGAAACGAGACTCCTGAGGAACATTGTTCTGTTTAAAGAACGCCTGATGAGGAAGAAAGGGAAGGGAGTCATTAAGGTAGAATTAAGGAATCTCATGTGAGAAGGATCAAAATGGAAAAGTCTGTCAGTTTGTTTGTTTTGTTTGTTTGTTTTTTTAAATAGACTTTTATTTAACCAAGATTAAAAACCTCATTTATATTAAAAATCTATTTTGCAGGAGTGTCCTGGCTGAGAGGCAGCAGCAGAGTTTCAATATACAGTCAACTCAACACACATACATGCCATACAATCATAAATAATTAAAGATTTTATACAAGTTAGAATAAAATAACAAGCAAATATAAGAAGAGGTCAACTAAAACAACTACAGGAGTCTGCTTCGAGTACAGTTCAAAGTGACTTAAAGGTGTCGAGTGAAACCAGTTTTTTTCAGATTCAAGTCTTTCTGAAGATCATTTCAAGAATGAGGTGTCGCAAACTTAAAGGCTTTTCCCCCCAGTTCTGTGCGAACTTTGGCCACTAACAGCAGAAACAAGTCAACCCTGGAGATTCAACTTGGTTTCTTCTGTGTTTAACTGATTCTAAATTATAAAAGATATTTTGTATTTTGTTTATTTAAGTGTCATTTATTACCAAAGTGAAAGCATGTACTGTACCTGTAGTGGAGCAGGAAAGCAGGATAGTGTGTGTGAAGCCCAGTTATGAGGTGTGAAGGTCATGATGGTCTGGAGAATGTCTTTACACCAGGTCCCATGGATGGAGTCTGATCCTGTGAAGAAGTCTGCACACAGACAGTAAAACAGTGGTTGGCCAGAGGAACTGAAGAGAATATGGCAAACAGGTACATATTCAGAGAGTCAATTAAACATACTGTGCTAATAACAAAGGTGTTAATAACAAAGGTGTTAATAACAAAGAACGCAAGTAAGAAAAATTAGAAATCAAACAGGAGAAAAAGTGAAAGAGATTAATACCAGTGACGTGGGTGGCTCTGGCCAAAGTGAGAATCAGGGCTCGATTCAGCTCCTCAGACTCGGCTGAGAGAATCGTCTTTGGGTCGTTGAGGAAGCGAGTGAACTGAGGCTGCACCTCTGAACTCCCTAGTGCTGTGATCAGCCGCAGAGCTGTGCTCTCAACACTGAGAGAGAGAGAGAGAGAGAGAGAGAGAGAGAGATGACAAGATTATACTGATAATTTCTTTGTGTTTTAACCACGTTCATTTACAATTCACAAGATGCGGACACATTAAAAAACAATATTTGGACTACAAAGCATGTCTAATAGCAAGCTGTCAAGTCAACTGTGCCATATATGCTGTTACACTGCATTATAAGGTTGATATTTGACCAACATTTTTTTAAATTAAGAGTCAAGGCAGTTATATTTGAATATGAATTAATATATACAACGTCAACATAATTGTCTTTCGCTATTAATGGTAATAGCAGTTATTGGAAGTGGTACACGGAAATGGAAATATATACAGAAACTAGGGATGTCCCGACACCACTTTTTTCCTAACTGAGTACAAATACTGACATTTAAGTACTTGTCGATACCAAGTACCAAGACAAGTACTTAATAATATTGCAGTTGTAGCTATATTTATTTTTTTAAAATGTATTATTATATATAATTACCAGGAGAATGCTATAACACTGTAACCAGATGTTCGCTTTCTGAATGTGAAAAAAAAATACACAACAGGAGAGTGTTACTCACATCTAAATATTATACACCCACTATGACTTGGCTGATTTGCAAGACCCGAAATTGCTTTGTTTACAATATGATTCGCTCAAAGTCATGTACCTTCAGTAAGACAGACAGGCAATGACATACCTGAGCTCCAGCAGCTGAGGAGGTGGAATCCAGTATTTTCAACAACTGACACAATAAACCAGTTAAGAGCTTCTGTTACTTCAACAACCTGCAGGTTCACTCTGGACATTTTCTCTGACTTCTCCAGTGTTTGTAGCTGCTGTCTCCAACTGCTGGCATTAGCAAACTTGATGTACTGTGTGTTATGCTAACAATTAGTTAGCATAAAATATATATTTTTCCACCGAAGGCAGTTTTAAGACATGTTTAGTCTTTTCCAAAGCGTTATTCTCCACCAAGATCAAGTGGAAGCAGAGCATTCGTCTGACTTTTTAACAACTTCTAGATTTCAGTATTCTTTGTGGATATTTGAGCTTTTTACAATGAGAAAGGATTATATGTACGTAAATTAGCACGAAACAAAACACAAATGGATCTATCTAATATTTGCTGGTCGTTGTTGTTAACTCTATATAAGTCCTCATAATTAATTAATTGTGTTTAACACACAATGTCTACTAGAGGAAAAATATGTAGCACATCAGAGATGTGCTAGGAGAAGAAACATTCAGGCAACCATCTACAGATGTAACAAGGAGACTTTTACGCACAGTTTAATGTTTTATTCTGAAAATTAACCGGATTCTCCATCAGTCGCGTCTCTTTACTTCCTGTTCGTTTTATCTGCTCTGTGCTGCTCGACGTGGCTCTGCCGTAAAGTGGTACTGGGTGCGGTGTCGGAGAAGTTTTTCGAGTACTAGTACAAATACTTGAGGGTGGTATCGGACCCGATACCCGATACTGGTATCAGTATCGGCACATCCCTTACTGAAACTATAAAATTGTTTACAATAGCAACAATAAAGTCTCTGAGTGTGGTGCTCTGTGACTTGGTATAGAAAATATTGTACTGCATGCAGACAGTATTATTTGTGAATATGTGGGTTCACATTACCAGAGATGTAGCTGATTCTGGTTGGTTTGGGGAACAGCAGCCAGACTGTGCAGATGACTCAGTAGCTGGACTCTGTAGTGTGGCTGGATGTGGTGCATCCTGTAGCTGAACATCTCCAGTAACGTGTGAAGAATTCCCCACGCGTGAGATTTAAATACATTGGGCAACAACTGGCCTAAAAAATAAAAAATAAAATCATACAGTTTGAATCAAAATACAACCCAGTGGAGAAATGGGGCTTGGGCATACAGGAAGACTTACAACATTTTTATGAATTCTGAAAACGCACTAGAATAAGTTTCATTAAGATGTGGCATTAGAAACTTAAAGCCTTTGCAGAGATTTCCTTCCTTCTTGTCCGATGTCAAGGTTTTTCAAGTAAACTAATACAGCTGTTTCTTGTATTGTCCACACGCTGCTTTATAGGCTGTATATACTTCTTGTGCTGAACATGTTGACAGCCAGTGGCTATTATTCTATTATTATTGTTCTTTGAAGCACATAATAATCTGTTGCTGTAATCAATAATATATTACACTTTTATGCCACTTTGTGAATTAAAATATACTCACTGATGAATCCTTTGATGCCTAGTGATTCGATCTCCATGTAGACCAACAGTCTGCTGTATGTTTCCACCAGTGCAGGGGCCAGGGCAACACTGGACTTAGCATGGGCCAACTTTATCACCCGTGTGGCAATGCTGTGGATCAAACTGGACAAACAAAAACAGACTATGCTATTAAATGGATCTGTAGCTTGCTGTCTGTTGGATATTAATGTAGTGTTTAATAAGCCAATTAAAATCCTAATTTTTGCAATTTTTCATCAGTTTCCCATACCTCATCTTTGCATGCACTGTGAGTGAATCTAGCAGGTTCATTGGCAGTGGGGTGACAGACCCTGATGCCATACAGTTGGTGCCAGGCAGGTTGATCCTCATAGATCCATTGCCGTAGATCGTCTCTACCAAGACTCCCATCGGCAAGGTGAAGCATTCTGAGTTGGTGCTGTAGGCGTTACACAGCAGGGCGATCTTGTAGTCAGACATACCCAGGGTCTTGTTTCGCAGTGACTGCTGGAGAAACCTAACAGACAGGAGGGAAGGGCTTTAATAAGCTACCTCTTGGTTTTTAGGTATTTAATAACTTAAATCATATATTTAAAGGCCCAGTATTTGAAAATACATACTCATGGTGTAGTTTTAGAGAGTGTGGTATGGGAATCTGTAGTTTGGAGTTGTCACTCTGAGCTTTTCGGTTCAGGTGGATCCAGATGCAGGTCATGGCAAAGGAATGAGTCGACTGGGGCTTGTTAATGTCCGGAACTGGGATGCACTAAAGAGAGATATATTTAAGTCAGATTTACTATCTTAACTGGAATAACTAAAACAGAATTACCACAACTACTACTGCAAATACTTCTACAATCTGATAAACCGTAATAATCATTGGCATACTTCTTTTTCTGGGTAAAGCAGGTCAAAGAGCTTCATGACAGGCAGGAAGTCAGCTAAGGCATTCTTCTGAATGCTTCCTGATATAAACTGCAGCAGGACCCACATCAGATGGTCTCTTCCTTTAATAAGACCTCTGCCTGCAAGCTGCAAGAGAAAAGGGGTGATAGAAAAAAATCGAGTGCATCAGATTTGGCTATTTGGATTTGCACACCATGTGCAAGTTTCAGGTGGTGTATAAGTCTGGGCTGTGCACATACATACAGTATATATAGTGCACATTGTGTATGTATGTGATTAAAGTAAACTTGATTCTTTAGTGAATATAAGAAATCCATTTTACATTACAATATTAATAATACAGATCAATGTATCAGCACAGCATCACCTGAAGTGATTTTACAGATAGTTTTTCATACAGCATATGTGACTGCAACTCATCATTCATTTAAAGGATCATAACTCCTTCCTGGCTCCTTCTTCCTTACCTTTTGGTGTAATGACAGCACCATGTGTGGGAAGCTTGCAAACTGAAACAACACAAAGAAGATGAGCTGGGAAGAGAGGTGCTGCCACAGCAGTTGGCTGGTTCCTCCAATGTCAGCATCAAAGTGTTCCTCAGTCTCAGAACGCTCCATGGCATACACCACCAGGTCCACCAGCTGCTCCTCTAGCACCGGGCAACGCTGCTTTTGCTGACAGAAGAGGAGGGGAGTGTTAAAGGATGGAGAAAACAGTGAGCAGGAGAGAGAGGAGGTTAAACAGAGAAATGGAGGGAAAGGCATCCAAGGACAGAAAGAGGCAGAAAAAGAAAAGAGAAAAAGAAAACATGGGAGACAGAGGGACAGACAGACAGAGGGAGAGAATGACAGGAAGATCATCATCAATATATTTCACAAAATATTATGTTAATAGATGCTCCAGCAATTGTTAGAAATCAAACAATGCAACAACTTCCCACCCCTTGCATGCAGAACTGCATCGCCATCCTTTCTCTGTCGGCTGAGTGGATCATATTCCAACTCCAAATAACATTTACTGTTATTCCTAAATGTTACACTCATTTTCTTGTCATGTTCTGTTGGCGTGGGGGTAAATGTAAATGCCCATGTAGCTCTAATAATTTGCCTTATTGTAATAATTTATGTCAAATGATGTGTTACAGCTCCAGAGCACGCAGAAAGTTGCAGCAATCTTACATGAAGGTGTGCAATGAGTAAGTCCACCAATCACGAGAGCAGTCTAATTATTAATATTTTCGGGCAGTTACAGCACTCAAGACTGGAGATTTAGGAGCAGATCAGCATCGAACTGTTTTAAATCCAATCAAATGCAGAGAAGTAATAATTAAACATCCTACTTTGTAATCTGGTATAATGTAAAAAATGCTACTGGTCCTACTGATGGCAGCAAGCCATGTAACATTGACATAAGTATTTAATATTTATCTGTTTTTCTAAAATAAAATGATCTTATACAGTAAAACTGCATAATACATTAACCTTGTAACCAAATGGGCAATGTTGAGGGTTCCATATGTGAAGAGGACTTTGATGAAAGATAGGAGGAGAAAAGGGAGTAGGGAAGGGAGTCAAGAGAAAGAAAAATGTCTCGAGACAGGGAGAAAGAGTCAGAGAGTGACGGAAAGGCAAAATATTAAAGGTGCAGAGCGAAGATTTAGTGACATCTAGCGGGAAGATTGTAGACTACCGCCACGTGAGTACCCCCACCTCCTACTTGTCCCTGAGTGTGAGAGACCCTAC
>OMLM01012672.1:17671-33429 GCA_900302695.1 Helostoma temminkii
TACATATCTGATTGGTTAGATTCTTGAATCGTCACAGGTCATGACCAATCAGAGGGCGGCTCCAGCGGCTCCGGCTCCACCCACTCCGCTACACTGAAACTCAAAACTTCCATTAGCATAACGCTAACAGCAACAAAGGTGAGTGTATTTTTAAAAACGCAAGGCTTTTGTATATATTTCATAACAAATACTTAACCGGAAAGATACGGAGCAAATAAAGCGACGTGTATTTTAGTCAGAGGTGCAGAGACGTTGCTGTTTACTGTCGGTATTGTGTGTGAACAACAGGATTAACGTAACTGAAAGCTAACATAACAGCTAATTAAGCTTGCATGGGTTCATCACACCGGACTGTTCCTGTTTTAACTAACTCAACGGCCCAATTTACGTACCCCCTGTCTGTAATGTTACAGTATTTGTGGTGGCATCATTTAGAAAGTTAGCTATCACAGTTAGCCTGCTAGCGTCCGCACCGATTCCTGACAGCTAAGCTAACTATTTAAATCACTAAATATTAAAGCGAGGTTCTGCTCGGGGACATTCGGTGCCAGTACAGTCCATGCACTTCTGTCGCGCGACCAGACAGCGTCACCAAACTACCTTTGAAAAATGTGATATTTTCATTCGGCATCTCTTATTGGAAAGATAATACAATGAAAAAAATTACTCCGGGTAGAATCTGAATTTTTCTTGAATTCGGCGAAATTTTAATTCAGCAGGTATCACCTCGTCCTGGGTCTCAGCCATAGGTGACACCTCATGTCATTATTATTACCTTCCTATAAGAGGTTCCACTGAAACATTTTGCTGCAGCTAATGCTTATTTATTTTTTAAAGGGTAGGTTGACATTTTTAAATGTATGTCAAAGTGTATGTCTCTTCTTAAAGGATATTAAAAGACTCATTGGTCACAGTAATTGACAACGGTATGTATAAAAAAGCTTTCAAGATTTCAGCTGAAGCTAAGATGATGCTTCTGCATTGGGTATCTTCACACATGTATGGATTTTTTTAGTGCCAAAGACCCTTAATGTGTGTTCATGGGTTTAATTAGTCTTTGATTCATTTATTTGCTAAATCAACTGAAAATACAGACATATGTTCACAGCAATCAGATTTTTGCATTTGGGAAGCTGCACTAAACAACATTTACAGTTTTTCCTTTTTAAATTAGTTAATCATTATGGAATAACTTATAGTCATAGTTAGAGGTGGTGCTGCACTGGACTGTACTATATTCAGTAGTCTGCCCCCCTCATGTACGAGGATATCAAAAAAAAATGCAACACAGCTTAATATAGTACATATATATAGAGTATAGTAGAGTACTGCACCATTTGTAAGACATTGGTAAAAATCATATTATTGAATTAATACATTTCAAACAATGCTCATAAATACAGCGGTTAAGGCAGGGCTAGTGTGTGACACCTAATCCAGTGCTCGTCTATATTCATGCATGTTTTTCTCTATGTATAGCGCTGTCACTACAGCTTCTGTGTCACAATGCCTCAGACCAACAAGTCAGCGAGTGGCGGCTGTGCACCAGGACAGGTATCCGCTCTAGACCAGGGCGAGCCACCACCAGCCTCAGAGGATGTTAAGGCCCAGGTGGCTGCTGCAGACGGAGGTGGAGGAGTCACCGCCGAAGACAGAGGAGACACAGAGATCATCAAATCACCCAGTGACCCGAAGAAATACAGGTGGAGACAAATGTATTTGGTTTAAATGTCAGTCACAGAGACAAGTCAGACCTCAGGAAGTGTGAAGGCTGAAAGTAGCTCCTGACTGGTTGAGTTAAGAAGATTTCTACTGCTAAATAAAGCTTCACAACAAATGTAGTGGAGTAAAAAGTGCTGTATGCTCATCTCAACATTGTGGAGTAGAAATATGAAGAAGCATAACATAGAAATATCTAAGTAAAGTGCAAATACCACAGAATTATACTCCAGTACAGTATTGATTAAATTCACCACTTATTACTAGACTCAGAGTTCTAGCTCTAATGGGAGGAACGTTTAGCTTCCAGAGACACAGACCTAACACTGATGCTGTTTCTCTCTCTGCAGATACATTGAGCTGTCTAACGGCCTCCGAGCGCTCCTCATCTCTGATTTCAGCGGGACGGATGCGAAAGGTGGCAGCGAAGCCGGAGAGGACCTGGATCAGGAGAGACAGGATGGAGACGAGGAGGAAGAGGCCGAAGAAGAAGGGGACTCTGGAGAAGGGTCAGAGGAAGACGAGGAGGAGAACGAAGAGGAAGAGCAGGACAGCGACTTCGAAGAGCTGGATGAGGAGCATCCAGCGAAGAAGAAGAGAGGATCCTCCGAGAAGCAGGTGAGCTGTTAACAGGTGACATCATGCTACTGCGGCGCTACATTATCGTTATCATAAAAACAAATGTTTCGAAAAGTCAAAGACAGAACTTGACAATGACGATGTTCCTTAAACAACGTTAAACATGAACAGCGTCACAGTGTGGACTGTCTGATCTTTACTATTCATGTTGGTCCCTGTAGGGAAAAATCCATCCGACCAGATTCCTCAAGCTAACAGGTAGTTCTGAACTCCAAGTTAACGGGCGGCTTTCCTTTATGGGGCAGCAAACATTTTCTAGTTGTTACTGCAGTTTTACATACAAAAATAACATGATCTGCTCATAAAGGGCTGCTGATGCCGTATCTGGGAAGCCTGTTACGTTACACAGGCATTTTATCCAGTGCAGTGCAGTCGGGGAACAACAGTCAGCTGAGCTCATAAATGTATGAAGATTATTACCGGACATTTCAACCAACAAGTTTTAAATATCAGGGGAAAAACTGCCTTTAACGGAACAAACCTCCAGCAGAACCGGGCTCAGGGTGGGGCGGATCGGCCTTTACCGGTTGGGGCGAGTATTATCTTGTGGAGGTGTGGTTAATATAGTAGAGAGCTGTGGTGGTTCTCTGGCTTTCACGTTAGCCATATCTTCAGCGTTTGTCTGCTGCTCTGGTTTTGTTCTGTACTGACACTGTGAAAGTATCAAAAACATCATTTGTGGACCAGTCACATTAGTGTTGTCAAAAACATGTGGTTACAATAACAGTCGGACCAGTCCAGGCATTTTTTGCAGGACTGGTGTTGGTTAAAGTGGATCTGGTCCCTTACTGAACTCCCTGCAGTGTGGCGCTGCTCCTCTCCTTCAGTGCCGGCTCTACAGTGCAGCTTTGTGCTGCAGAGGAGAGTGATAAGTAGAAAGTGTGAATGTGAAATTTGTACAAACTGGAGAGTTTGAGTGTCTGAGTTCACACACTGAAAAAAGGAAAAGTTTAGATATTCGTTGCTATGTGCATCTTGATACATTAAACTACACAGGAGATGGCAACTTTTGTATTATACACGAGAATCCTGAACTTATGTTAATCAGACTTTGAACTGAGTTTATCCTGCGAGCCCGAAACAACCACACTGAAATGAAAGTAAATATTTATCATGTACTTGTATACTTAATGTATAATATCTGATCCTGTGATTGGTTTTACTTCAGTGTGCTTCTCTGTGCAGTTTAGGGCTGATCCAGATGAATGATCAGCAGATTGTGGCAAAACCTTTGGTTCTGGCTCAAAAATGGTGGCTGTACAGAGAGAGAGGTTCAAAGATGGCTGTTGTCATGGTCTTGTGACCTCCCGGTTTACCCGATTCCTGGCTGCATGTCAAGTGTCCCCGGACAAGACACTGTACCTTCGTACCCATGGCTCCTCGAAGGGGCAGCCTGAATTTCTCAAAGAAGATTAATAAAGTATCAATAATTAATTTAACTGCTGAAATGACGCACTTAAAGCAACACATAGTTTTACTGAATACAGCTGTAGCAGGGCAGTTAGATCAGGCACACTGAAGACGATTTGTTCCTGCATGTTGACTTGAGTTGTCACCTACGATTCAGTAGGTGGTGTCATCATACAGTCTACATACATTAAGGTAGATGTTATACCCACAGTTATTAGATCCATGTCACACAGTGACTCAGTGTCTCTCAGTCTGTAGGTGTCTCTCTCCCTTCAGTCTCCTCTTCAGCTGATGAAATTCATGTTCAGTTGGGTTAAAGTCTCTGATTGGCTCGGCCACTCTAAAACCTTCCACTTTGTCCTTCTAAAAACTAGACAAAAAAATCTTCTTTTTGCTCTTGCTTGACATGTTTGTGAACGGATGCTGCCACAGATGAAGCAGAACAGAACCAGATCTCAGGAGAATGCAGCTCCTTGTGAACACGTGACGTTTATCAGTCTGAAACGAGCAACTCGAAACAACTGTGCAAAACGTGGATCATTGTAAAAACAAACTTAAAAAAGAAAAAAATTCAGGACAAGAATACAAAAATGTTCCTACATGAGGGCCAGAATTGATGTTTTTGTGTATTTCTTTGTGCGACCAGGCAGCCGCTGCTCTGTGCATCAGTGTGGGGAGCTTCAGTGATCCGGACGACCTGCCCGGTCTCGCCCACTTCCTGGAACACAGTGAGTCCAGCAGAGTCCGGTCTGAGAAAAGATAAATGTCTGAATGTTATTGTTTGCAGCTGTCTGACTGTCTTCATTCGTCAAAAACTGTAATAACTTCAAACACTCTAATCAGATGTTCATACTTTCTGACTGTGACAAAATAAAATACACAACATAAAACTCAACAGGTAAACGAGCATGAATGTCTTCCAGGCAGGAGTAGTAGCCCCAAAATAGTTTTGCTTGTAAGAAATTTGCAAAATAAAGCTGTTAAGCTGATGAGAGACATTGGACCAGCAGTGTCTCTGTACTGACAGTCACGTACCTTCGGTAAGACAGTGTGACGATGTCTGGGATTGACATACCTGGACTCCAGCAGCTGAGGATGTGGCAGAACCTGGTATTTTCCTGAGTATGAGTACATGAGGACAGTATCGGACTGACACAGGTATCAGGATATTCCTAAATCACAGTCATATCCTCTAGATTAAATGTTTTGTGTTCTGTTTTCTTATTCTTTTGGAGAACCACACACAGTAATCAGATTTTCTGCAACCTTCTTTCTCTAAACTGCACTCGGATGAAGTGGGTCTGTTGTCTTTATTCCTTTAGATCAGTTGTAAATGGAGGAGGGTTGTTTGTTGTGTTTTGCAGATCAATAAACTTTGATTTATTTCTCTGTAGCCATGAGGTCTCTTAGTTAAAGTAATTTTAGCTCATGGATTGACAGCAGCTGGTGTTTGTCAGAGCAATCAGATGTTGTTTTAAATGTATTATTACCGTATTGATCATCACAGGGAAGTTACTGTTAGACAGCTGCACGTAGACGAAGGTACAGGGTTTTCAGTGTCGTGTCCACTGCCGCCCCAGTTCTGTTGAATAGCACAGCAGTGTAATTCTAGTTTTCAGTGAGGATGCAACAAATTGATGATTTGAATGAAGACAGAAGACCGTACAGGGATTAAGTGAGAATGTAACTGCAAACAGAGCATCATCTCAGTTCTTCTGCACAGACACCTTTAGAGCCTTAATTTGTGGTTTACAGGTCTTGAGATGAGCAGCTTTGTTGTTAGTGTTGTTAATCTCTTCTTCCCTTTTCTTGTTCACTTTGTGTTTCCTCCTCCCTGGTGTTCAGTGGTGTTTATGGGCAGTGAGAAATACCCGGCAGAGAACGGCTTCGACGCCTTCCTGAAAAAGCACGGCGGTAGTGACAACGCCTCCACCGACTGTGAGAGAACCATCTTCCAGTTCGACGTGCAGAGGAAGTACTTCAGAGAGGCGCTCGACAGGTGAAACCACAAACCCTGTGACCTTCTCGTTTTCTCGTTTCCTTTTTTCTTTTGCAGGTTTTAATTCAGATGTTTTGCTACTCAGATAAAAAAAAACAACAAACAAATCACGATAACACAGGAGCAGGTTTCGAGTACGTCCAGTATATCACAGTAAACTATAGGCAGAGAAGCAGGAACTCTCTGTCCCTCTCATAAAGGCCTTGTGTGATTGTGATCGTGTGTGTTCATGGCAGGTTTTTTTGAGCCATCTGGCTCTGTGATGGGAGGTCAGCCGGTTCATTAAAGATCACCACGAGCACTCAGCCACTCTCCAGCTGATGTACTCTCAGCTTTGTTGTTGCTGTTGCTGTTTTTAGACCAGCAGATCTCGAGTGTTTACAGTGAACACGATCCAATAGCTCTTTTATGCTGGGGGGCGTCTTTGCTGGCATGGTATGGTCATGTTGTCCCCTTAGAGCCTATTCAACCCAGAAGCAACCTCAGCCTGTGGTTCCACCAGAAGCACAGAGAAACTTTCAGAAAAGCGTTTCTTGAATTTTACATGAACAGGGACTGAAGCTTTGAGTCAGGTTTTCCGTTGATCGTCTGATTTCATGACCACACCTCGTCTGTTTTTAGATTATGTGTCTATTATTTACTACCTAGAATGACTGTTTGTTTGAATTGGGGTGGACAGAATAATAAAAACCCTGCAGAACAAAGAGTATCACAAACTACATCCTCTGAACATAACTTCCATCTTCAATAAAGAGGATTTATAGCAGAACTGTTGAATCTGTTTTACCTGGATTTACCTAATAAACCTCCAGTGAGTGTGTTTGCGTGTGTTTCAGGTGGGCTCAGTTCTTCATTTGTCCTCTGATGATTGAGGACGCCATCGACAGAGAGGTGGAGGCTGTGGACAGCGGTGGGTCCTCACTGATGTTTCTGTACTGTTCACACCTTTTGACACAAACTAACTTTTCATCTTCACAGTCACTATTTGCTCTCAGCTTCTCTTTGTGTCTCATTTTCTTTTCTCGCTGTTCAGAGTACCAGCTAGCGAGGCCGTCTGACTCGCATCGCAAGGAGATGCTGTTTGGGAGCTTCGCTAAACCTGGACATCCTATGAGCAAGTTCTGTTGGGGTAGGAACTGCACAGAGCACTTAAAGTGTTCAGAACATTTGTCTGTGAAGGTTCTCAGTCATCCAGGTCATGGTTATACCAAAGGTTCTGTTCAGTAGCAACTGGACTTGTTTCTTGAAGACATTTTGCCTTCCATCTAGAACTCTTCATCAGAACTGAGGAAGGGTTCAGAACATCAAGACTTTTACACTAAACAACTGACACAGTTCGTTATTTACAGACAAGTTGATGTGTGGTGTCCTGGAGGACAACAAAGATACAAACAAGTCGTATTTAACCACCTGTTTAATATTTTGTTTGTGTAACTTTACAGGCAAAAAGCTTGAAGCCAAAAAAAAAAAGTAAACTTGACTTGGGAAATGAGTTAAAACGCCTTAAATCACTGTCTTTGTCAGTGTAAAAACAAATACATTTATTACACCTGTTATTCTTTGAGAAAATACAGAAGCAACTGTATTGAAAGCATTGAAACATTAATATCATAAAAAGAAAAGGAGCTTCTTAAGGTTACCTGTCTTTGCATCAGCTGTTAAAATTAATTGAAACTTATTAGTTTTTGTGAAATGAATGTTTCTGTCTTTGTTGTGTGACAGTTGAGAACCAGACTCATAAAAGCAAAAACACTTTAATAGAGGAAAAAGAAAAACGGTTAAATATGCTTTATCAAGTGTTTTCAATGGGCTTCCATGTGTTGTCTTTTAATTTTTACTTCAGTAATGAAGTTGCTTTTATTTGCCTTTCCTTTCACTGCCTGCGTAAATGTTTCTGTGTGTTTGGCTTCACCTCAGGAAACGCTCAGACATTAAAACACGAGCCCAGAGAGAAACAGATCAACACCTACCAGCGGCTCAGAGACTTCTGGAGGAGATATTACTCTGCTCATTACATGACGCTCACTGTTCAGTCTAAAGGTACTCACTGAACTCGGCAGGTTCAGAGTTGTCAGACAACGTTAATTCATCCATAAAACAGAGCTGATTGTGTTTTTGTTGTGCAGAGACTCTGGACACTCTGGAGCAGTGGGTGACAGAGATCTTCATCAAGGTTCCCAACAAGTAAGACAACAAAACACACACACACACATACTGTTAGTGTGATTAAGGTGTTTGCTTGACTGAGCCTAGTGTTTACACAGTAAAATCACTGTGGTCTGTGGTGTGCTCATGGTGCATCAGTGTTAGTTTGTATAAAACGCTGCAGCACATTAATCCATTCAGCATCCGTACATACTGTGGTGTGCACTATATGATATTAAGCATTAGAGAGTTGGTGTAGTAGTTCATAAATAAAATAATGATCATCAGAGCAAATAACAAAATAACGCTGTGTTTTCTCTCAGCGGCCAACCTCCACCCGACTTCTCTCACCTCCAGCAGCCGTTTGACACACCAGCCTTCAACAAGCTCTACAGAGGTCAGACGGTATTTCTGTTATTATTAGTAGCTGTAGTAATAACCTTCATTCAAACACGTTTTATCCCTGTAAGCATCTATTCATATGGACGTTTTCAGAATCATACCAGCTTTAAAGGACACACTGTTTTGACATAAAGTAAAGTAAAACATAAATTACATACAGAACATATGTATTTTGTTTAATGTATGAGTGTGTGTTGCAGTGATCCCTGTCAGGAAGGTTCATGCTCTGACCCTCAGCTGGGCTGTACCGCCTCAGGGAAAACACTATAGGTGAGTATTACCTGGCCTCTGCATGTTGTACAGACAGTCATTCTTGTTTTTTTTCTTACTTAATAAACCCTGAGTGATAAAATGTTTCAAGCTTTTGCAGTTTATGAAAGGTTTTAGGTCGGACGCACTGTGTGTTTGTGTTTTCTGTCAGAGTGAAGCCTCTTCACTACATCTCCTGGCTGATCGGACACGAAGGAACCGGCAGCATCTTGTCTCTGCTCAGGAAGAAGTAAGTCCCCAGAACAACTCACAGACTGGGAGTAAACTGGGCAGAGGACCCCTGGTACATAGTGTGTGTGTGTGTGTGTGTGTGTGTGTGTTTCAGGTGCTGGGCTCTGGCTCTGTTTGGAGGAAACAGTGAGACAGGTTTTGACCAGAACTCCACCTACTCCATCTTTTCTGTCTCCATCACCCTCACCGACCAGGGCTATCAGAACTTCTACCAGGTCAACACACACACACACACACACACACACACACACACACACACACACACAGATGGTGCTGGGACATGAGAAATGTGGTTCAAACTAAATCACCTTCTTTATGAACGAAATTAGAATCGCAACATTGATCATTAAAGTAAACTAAATATTTTTAGGTTTCTCTGTTGGTTCCAAAAAAACAACACAAAGTCAGTTTTTGAATCTTGAATCTTGAATCTTGAATCTTGAATTGTCAAGGAAAACTGCCAAATATAGCTGTTTTCGATTTCCTGCTTTTGTGCCTGCAAAATTATTTTAAATTGAATATTTGACCTTAGAAGATGTTTCCTTGGAGTCTACTGTATATTTTACACAATTTTCTGACGTTTTACATTCAGAACAATAGATACTTTCAAAATGCACTGTTTCCATTACAGGAAATATAAACTTGCTTATAATTTCTTATTTTACTCCTCATCCTAATAACTGACATGCTCTCCTTGTTCAGACACAGTTCCAGTACCTCTGACTCTAGTACTGATGCAGTTTTCTTTGTCATCACTGTGCAGGATGTTTCTGCCTCTTGTGATTCTTCAACACACTGTATTCAAAGTGTGATCTTGAATGTGACTTCTTCACACGTGACATGAAAACATAACAAGGTCCAGTGTAGGTGGAAAAATGACTGAGGAAGTAGCAGTAGCTTATGGATCAGACTCTTATCCAGATCAAGCAGAATATGTGTCTAACATAAGCTGGACTCCAGACTTTCTCTGGACTTTACAGAGTGCAGAGTTATGCTTGGATCCCTGTCTTCAGATCAGATGTTTTAAAGGGAGCATCTAGTGGCTGTTCGTGGTACTGACATGAACTTTCAGCCATAACGATGCTGCCATTATTAACCTGTTTAAATAGTCATCGACATGTGAGAAGGAGGAGGAACAGTTGTTGCTTCTTATTTCCACCTCACACAGCTCCATGTTCCTCTGTGCAGGTGGTTTATTTTGTGTTCCAGTACCTGAAGATGCTCCAGACTCTGGACCCTCAGCAGAGGTCAGACTCCACACAAACACATAAATTAGTTTCAGGATTAACTCCTCTTGATTATCTGGTAAAATATGTCGCTGTATACATGTCTAGTGTCCAAACTTAGTGTCCAGCTCAGCCAGTATCCAGGCAAGGATGCTGCGTAATAAGATGATTTTCTGATTTGGTTGGGAGTGAATTTGAGAACCAACCCTCCAGCCACTACATGACTAGGCAGTTGTTATGAGTTCAGTCAGTCTTTACGATTGTTATGTTTGTGCTAGCTGCACAGTTTCAGACCAGTCCACAGAAAAGAGACTGACCTGTGTGTGTTTCTTTTAGATGAGGAAACATGACTGTACAGTTTGTTTCTCCATAAATATAAGGCTATGGTCTGTCTGCTTAATGAATATGAAGTTATTAATATCTCATCAATGTATGTAGCCTTAGGATCCTTGTTTCTTATTGTATAACTCATGCATCTTTATTTCTTTTCTTCCCTTGTGTAATGTGATTTCTAAGGCTGGTGGTGGATTTCAAATCCGCCTCGCAGGGTCCAGGGCCTGGTATCACTAAGCAAGATTTAGTGGCTCATCCAGCGATATCTCTGGGCTTATCACGTGTTTTCCAGTATAACAAAACTGGCTCATTTTAATCACAGTAGATGGATCTTCTCTGGAGCAAGTTAACACCAGAGAATCAGCCCAGACACTGATCAGATCACTGCAACATCAGTGTCATCTGGACAAAAGCAATTACAGTAATGTGCCAATTAATAAAGAGCAATGGATCAGCAGAGTTTTTCACTAAATCATTACATAATGCTGATTAAAGCTGTGATCTGACAGTGTGGAAATAATCTACACTGTATTGATTTTTTTAATAGAAATACTTTGGTTTTAGGAGCAGCTACTCTTCTGTTCTTTTCACAGCCGGTTGATAACTGTGATTGTGATACCTGTCATCTGTGACGGACAATGTTATGTTCAGTGGAGCACAACTATCTTTGTGAAGCAGGTCCTGAAATCCTGTTTTTGCCCAGTAACTCAGTGTGGACACCAACAGAAACGTTTCTCGAATAATGAATAACCAGGTTTTTATCCAATAACCATATTATCTGTGTTTTCAGGATCTATGAAGAAATTCAAAAGATAGAAGCCAATGAGTTTCACTATCAGGAACAGGTAGTGCAGCACAGACACACACTGTACAAACCTCTGAGGGTTAATTAATGTGTTTACAGCCTCATGATGACACAGCAGGAGGTCAACAATGAGAAGCTACAGTAAATCAGCTCGGTTGCTGCTGAGCTTGTAACTTGTGAATTTAAAACGGATGTTTTGTTAGTTTTCTAGAGAGGTTTTGCCAGACGGTGTTTAGAAAGGTTGTAAACATGACTCTGTGTTTAGGAAAGCCGCTGCATTCGCTGGGGCGCCGCTGTAAAGAGCTGTTTATTTACTTGTGCTGTATTTGAACAATGTTTTATACGGCGACAAAACTGCTGCTGAGCACACTGGACCAGCAGTCAGCAGCACCATCCGCTCTGCTCTGTGCTTGGAGTGGTGTTCATAAACACTGAGTGATAGTTACAGCAGCATTTACAATGACCATCTGCTGACATTAAACTACATATTCAAATTTTAAATGACAGAGAAAAATAAATGTATATCTTTTATTTTATTCTGCATAATAAGTATTGTGTATTTGTATAATTGTTGACTGCAGACTACAATAAAATGAAAAAGATAAAACCAGCAGCATAAAGGAGAGTCTGAGTGATTAAACCTGTACCTGTGTTCATGATTTGCTGCCGAACTGTAAAATGTTCTTGTTCTGTGTTTCGGTCTCTCGTTTCTGTGTGTGAACCGACAGACTGATCCCATCGAGTTTGTGGAGAACATCTGTGAGAACATGCAGCTGTTTCCCAAAGAGGACTTTCTGACTGGAGACCAGCTCATGTTTGAGTATGATCCACAGGTAACCAGTACTACAATCCAGATCTGATCCAGAATCAGTCAGAGACAACACTTTAAACTCTGAAAGGTAGTCATCAGGTGTAGAGTTCAGGTGCAGCCTTCTTTAGACTGGATTACTGACTGAAAGACTGCTCCATGTTAGGGAGGGTGGAACAGATCAGCAGACAGTTGTCCACTTATTTTTGAGCCATTTAATGTGGGCTCTGTGTAACATTTTAACAAATCCTTTGAATCGAAGCTGACTCTTTAAACATGTTGTTTTCTTTGCACCCAAAATAAATATGTGTTTGTGTGTGTGTTCAGGTGATCAGTGACGCTCTGTCCCTGCTGACTCCCGACAGAGCAAACCTGCTGCTGTTGTCACCAGAAAACGAAGGCCACTGTCCGCTCAGAGAGAAATGGTTCGGCACCTGCTACAGCATGGAGGGTACGGAGCGTAACCTGGTTCGAACCTGACGTGTGCACTGCTGACTGTGACTAGTAGTGTGTTTATACTGCTGAAGGCAGGCGGCTGAGGCAGGAGAGAAGGCTGGAAAAGTCAAGTATGATCCAAATCCAAATCCAGGAAGCCCAGTCCAGTTCCACTAATTCTCTACTAAGTGACATGTAAACACTCCCTTACAAAAAAGAAGTATATCCATTTTCTGAACCACTTAGCTCTGGACAGGCTGCCAGTCCTGTCCAGGGTGTACCCCGCAGGGCCACATATAGACAAACAACGATTTACACTCACACTCACACTCACGGGTAAATTAGAGTCCCCAGTTAACCTGACTGCATGTCTGTAAACTGTGGGAGGAAGCCGGAGTGCCCGGAGAGAACACACACAAACACGGGGAGACCATGCAAACTCCACACAGAAAGAAGTGATTAACATCACTTGTTGATTGTTTTTCTGCAGTGTGAAAAACTGAAGCAGTTACTGAGGCAGCTCCTACTGACTGCTTACCTACCATACTTAATTAATTAATTTGTAACCTTATTAGTCAACTGTTATTTGTTTGTTTATAAAGTTAAACTACTGAAATGCATGCTGGGTATTTCTATTTACTTTCTATTTACTTGTCAGTTAGAGGTGTTAAGTACAAGTGTAGGCTTAGACGTTTCCATATACTTGTCAGTTTAAAGCAAGTATACTTAATACTTAATTACTACTTTGTGGAAGTATACTTGCTTATTTTCGGTTTAAAAGAAGTATAGTGACAGTATACAGGAATATACTTGTGTTTCGTAGGGCTGACGTGCATACTTCTCATGGAAAGTGTTGTAAACCTCCACAGTTATGTCTTTGCAACTGGAGCTTGCCACAAGGTAGAGGAATAACTTGTATATTGACGTTGTGGCTCAGAGGACAGATGATCTGACACGCAAGCAAGTTAGACTTTGCTGTTTACTGTTGTTTACAGTAATTTGACAACCTGACGAGCAGATCTGATGGAGAATACTGAGTCCTTAAGGGACAAATACCGTTCAATGTACGTATTTATAAGAGTTTGTGTGTTTTGTCTCCTCAGATATCCCAGAGGAGTGGGCTCAGCGCTGGGCAGGAGACTTTGAACTCAACCCTGAACTCCACCTTCCAGCTGAGAACAAATATATCGGTCAGTGATGATGGTTTCAGGCCAGAAAGTTCAGCTCTGGTGTTAAAAACCGTGCAGAAGTCTGGAGAGACAAGCGTTAATAGACCTGCAGCGCCTTCTAGTGGGGAGCAGGGCAAAGAGATGGTGGCTGGGCTGATTTAATCTTTCATTGAAGAGGTTCCATCAGATGTACTAAGGGCCAATCCCATTTCTACCCCTTTGACCTACCCCTCTGTAAGGCTAAGACAGAGGTTACACAGCCCTTCAAACGAAGATTTCTCAGGACCACAGTTCAAATGAAGGGGAATGAGGATTTCAAAGACACCAGATACATGACCATTTTTAATTATTAAGGATTTAATTACGTTTATCTTACATTCAATCGCTCATGTTTGCCAGCGTTAACTTTTCATTATTTGATATTATTTGTAAAATGCTTTTATCGAAAGCGACTTGCATATGAGGGACAGCAGCAGGGTTTTGGTGTCTTGTCCATAGACACCTCAACATGTAGGACTGACAGACGACTGCTCTGCAACACACATCATTACTGCCGATTTGCACAAGTCTCGTATTCGTAATGTCGTAAAAGAACAGTGCTTTTCAGTTTTGTGCTTGCTGCAACTTGCTGTTTAGCAGCAGAAAAAGGCAAATAAATGTGTATAACCTACGCAACGGCATTTATCACAGATGACAATAGCATTGTCACGTGTATTTAGCAGTTAGCGACACTGTATGACATACAACAGTACAGTTAGGGGTGTATCATTTCTTAGGGGATTATTTTCAGCCCTACACCTTACGACTCTGTTTCAAGGGACAAGGGGACGGGGAAGGGGTAAATGGGATTGGCCCTAAGTGTCAGCTCCATCAGCTCATAAATGAAACAGCTTGATCAGTGAATTTAAACTTTTCTTCTTCTTTGTGTTGCAGCAACGGATTTCACCCTGAAAACGTCCGACTGTCCTGACACAGAGTTTCCTGTCAGGATAGTCAACAACGAGAGAGGCTGTCTGTGGTACAAGAAAGACAACAAGTTCAAGATCCCCAAAGGTGAGCGCAGTTATCACCTCAGCCAAGTGCGTTGATTTGTCAAGTAGCAGCGCACTAAATGTTGTAGCTGCTGACTCTTATTTAACCTGTGGTCGCAATTTCTTTAATTAATTTTATCAATCTTGGTTTGCTCTGTAAAAGTCAGTAGTAACATAAGTAATACCTCAGTAAACCACAGCTGATTGGCCCCTGTGGCTTTTACTCTCTGTTAATGTTCCTCATGCTCTGATGTTGCTGCTGTTTTGATCAAACCTTTATTTAAAAAGCTTGACTTTAAATTCTACAGGACATCAAAAACGTTTATCTGCCATATTTGCATTTAAGAAGCTGTAAATATTTTACTCAGTGTAAACATCACAGCTTCAACGAAGAGCTGCATGTTCCACAATAAGTATGAGCCTGTCAGAGTTGATGTGGACAGATTCACACTGTCTCACTTTACTATATTATTGTGTTTTTCAGCCTACATTCGCTTCAACCTGATCTCCCCAATGATTCAGAAGAGTCCAGAGAAGTAAGACAGATTAAACTTAATAGTTGGTTTTATGTCTGTTCATTATACAAAGAAGAAAAGTAGAATGTGATTAGATTTAAATAACAATATTAGTAGTAATACTTGGTGAACTAATGAGTGCTGATGCAAAAATCATGTGTGTTGTGTTGTTTCAGTCTGGTTCTGTTCGACATGTTTGTGAACATCTTGGCTCACAACTTGGCAGAACCGGCCTACGAGGCCGACGTGGCTCAGCTGGAGTACAAACTGGTGGCTGGAGAACATGGACTGGTGATCCGCCTGAAAGGCTTCAACCACAAACAGCCGGTGAGACACAAATAGTAGAGTGTAGCCAACTACACAGTTCCTGCTCATTTGTTGTATTGTAGCTTTAATTCGAAATGGAAAAGCTGCTGTTAATCTACACTCAGTTATAATGTGAAAACACCTTTTCATATGTTTTTGCAATTTTATTACAAAGCAAAACTCTCTAATTTATAGAAGTAGTAACACCTTAAATCAGAATCAGAATCAAAATCAGAAATACTTTATTGATCCCCGAGGGGAAATTGCTTTCGTCCCAGGTGCTCCATGTAAGGTAGAATAAAGGTGTATATATAT
>OMLM01012675.1:0-16793 GCA_900302695.1 Helostoma temminkii
CACACACACACACACACACACACACACACACATACACACACACACACACACACACACACACACACACACACGTCTAATTTGTTCTGTGTGTTGTCTAAGCAAACAGAGGCTGTGAAGGAAGGACAGGACCAATTATAGCCTTTTATCCTGAGAGCACACATCGTTAAAGAGACCTCACAAGGCTCATGGTGCATGTGCACCCGCACGCACACGCTCACCAAACACTTCCACTGTCCTCTCTTTTTTGTCCTCTCTCTTTTCACACTCGTTGATTACTGATGTGCTTCTGCACTCCTTTTTCACTTTCAGACAAAAATCCCTCGGAAAACACAGTGTCAGCTAACTTGTGTTAATACTGCACAGTTTTGTGTTGTCACTACAAAATCTATGATACATGGTCTTTTTGAAACCACTGAACAGCTGAAAACACCATTTCAAACTCTAGATTTAAAACTGACAGTCACTGTATCACTTTAATTAAATCATCACTCCATTAACCTACAGTTATCAGGGTGCCCTGCTGGTTTGCTGACTGAGAAACATGAATAGAATACAGGCACAGCAGGAAATGACAATAACCAGCTAAAACCTAAAAAATGCAAATGTTACTGCAACATAAAATTTCAGAAGCAGGGTGCAGAGTGTACACATGTTGATTTTGTTTTTAAAAGAATGGTATCCAGCACGCATTGTACATTTTTAGTATGTACACACAGACACAAACAAGGTCAGGATTCAGTGTAGGAGTGAAAATTATAAAGAGGCATGCGCAGCTTCATGTTGTCATTTATAGCATCTGAGCGTCTGCACTGATTATTTGCACATGCCACGTGCATGAACTTCAGATGCAATACGACATGATTCACACCACAAACACAAAACGATACATTGTGATGTGATTAAAAAGAGAGCAATTCAATGCAATATTAGGGGACTGGTTAATGCAAAGTAATGATGTTATGCAGTTCAGTGAGTTTGATTATTTCCCAATGAAACTAAATTGACATATTATGGTTGTGTGGATATTTGTTTCCTTGATACCATTGTTGCGATGGCCTTCTGGCCAGTCATCACGCCTTCAAAGAGAGAGGGTTAAGGTTAGAATTAGGTTTAGGCTATTGGGGTATTTAGTAGTGATGGTCAACGTACAGCAGAATCAACATTACTTCGTATGTGTGTGAGGATGGAGGATTAAGTCTAGGAGATTCTACTACTAAGGGATTTCATATCAAAAGCTGAATCACCTTAATTCTGACTAATCTCCATTAAAAGTCTGAAATGTATTACAGAGTTTCTCATAATTTTTGCTTGAGCTTGTAAAATCTGCAGTTAAACACAATATTGTTACTTCACAAGCAAAGCTTTGCACTGCACCAAATACACGGTTTTATTGTCAATCAGCTGCAGCTTTCTTTAGCCATTATTGGCAAAGTGAAACCAAATACTTTGTCTTCATTAAAGAAAAAGATAAAGGCAGCAAGAGATTATTAGATAAAATGTTGCAAGCAACAGGTGTTCACCACAATCATAACAAGATGCATCTTAAAAAACTGTAGAAAAAACACACACTGGCACTTTGATATTTGTCTACAGTAAAACACTAAATTAGCAAGAATGTAGGATAGTATACTTTCTTAACAATGTCCCAGTTTTCTATAAAACTATCTCTAACTAGAAACCCCATGAACTGGTTTGAACAACAGCCAGAAAAGACAGCGGTGCTCTACCTTGGCTAATGACGGCCTTGCGGTTGCGTCCATCCAGGTCAGCCCTCTCAATGACATGATGTTTGGCATCCACCCAGTACATGCGGTGGCCAGCGTAGTCGATGGTGAGGCCGTTGGGCCAGAACAGGTGTGTGTCTGCGATGACCCTCCGGTTAGAGCCATCCATATTGGCGTACTCAATGCGAGGTGTGTTGCCCCAGTCTGTCCAGTAGATCTTACTGAGGAAGAAAATCGGACAGTCATCATTAGTTTCACTAGTGTGTGATCTAAAACTCTGTCCTGTCATTGCAGCATATAAAACTGGTAAGGAAAGAAAAACACAAAGCTGCTGCCAGCTTTATGAAATACTTGTTCCACACAGATACAGTATTTGCTTGTGGGCACTGCTGTGCTGCCAAACTTTAATCCCTGCCCTGCTGCTAGACTAGAACTGGGACACATTCAACGGAGGTCTGGATACATGAGTGTGTGTACATTTGAAATCACAGTAGTGAATTATACAGATTGTATATGTGTGTGTATTTGGACTCGTACCCTTCTATGGGGTGCAGCGCAATGGCTCGAGGTTTTTCCATGTTCTGCCACAACAGCACCTTGCGATGAGTCCCATCCAAGTTGGCCACCTCAATACGGGATGTCCCAGAGTCTGTCCAGTACAACTTGTCATGAATCCAGTCTATGGCCAATCCACCTGAAGAAGCAAATAACATTTTAAATGTGCCTAAATAGAAATCGTTTTATAATTAATAAGTGTGTTATATAATAAGTGTTTTTGTGTCTTAATGTTATCACACTGATACTTTTTGTGGGTGTTAAAGTTTTTGGCAAAGTAACATGACTTCTCCTGCCAAAAAGAAAACATTTAAGACTTTTGAGAGGAAGACCATTTAAGAGTAAATGCTTTATCCTGTTTCTTTTTCTGATTCACTTTAGAAGAATAGTCTGGCTGCTGCTGGATTGGCAATGTAATGGTGATGACAGGGTACTAGGAAACATGTGCTCACAGACTGTATCACTTTTTATCAAGAAAGACTAAATTTCCATCAAAAAACAGTTTATTTACTGTTTAAACAGTAACACAAGATACAACAGGTTAGCTATGAAGCTTTAAGGCTGCCAAGGTAGCTGTGTCCCTCTGCAGTCTTATTGCTAAGATGCAACTTCAGCTCAGTATGAGACCGATATTAATTTTCTTTTAGTAATCAGTGCATAGCATATCATACTATTAGTTTAATTGTCTCCATTGTTGAATCTGAGCTAGCAACAGAGAGACAAAAAAGACAAAAAATAAAGAAAAACCTTCCAATCTCATGTGCTCCAATATTAACAAGGTGATGGATGAAGTGGCAACAGAAGATAGTTGGAGAGAAACCAGCAGCTTTTAATATATTGGATAAATGATAAATGAGCCTGTTGTCCTACATCTGAACCTACATGTTTTTGGCTGCAGTACCAACCTGGACTCTCCAGACCCGTGGAGACAACCTCCTCTACATTAGATCCGTTGAGGTTGGCCTTCATTATGCGATCCAGTGTCACATCTGACCAGAAGACCAGCTCACGGCTATGGTGAAAGTCTAGAGCAATGGCGTTCTCAAGGTTGTTAAGCAGCAGGGTGTATTCTGAGCGATGTGGCAAAACCTGGCGGATGTCAATACGGTTGGCAAACAACAACACTGGCTCTGGACCTAAAACAGGATGCAAAGACAGACAGAGATGGAGACAATGTGAATTACAGTGAAAATGAAAACAGCAAGAAGCCAAACATGAAGTAAAAGTCAGAAAGTTACTACAGACAAACAAAAGTTTGGGTTTGGTTGGGTACTAATAGTCACTTTCAATAACAGTGAGTATTAATCTCACTGGAGATGAAGGTCTGGGTCCCGGCTGACAGTCATAACCTGGCAGATTGATGGGCTACTGTACCAGGCCTGCTGCACATCCATTGCATATCTAAATCTAGTCCAGACCATGAGCCAGTACAGAAAAATAGATCTAGTTACTGCTGAGGTAAGTATAGACACTATTCAACTGTGTTTTTATTGGAGCTCGAACCCTGGCGACTTTCTGTCATCTTACTGAGGAGCAAACTTCATTTCATGTCTGAGTATTGATTTTTACCCAGAGCTTTGCAGCTGCGCTTGTCAGGTCGTAGCTCATAGCCCTGAACACACCAGCACTGGAACCCCCCTTCCGTGTTGGTACAACCCTGGCTGCAATAGCCTTCTTCAGCACACTCATCCACATCTGGAACAGACCACAGCAGCAGAAGACAAGAAGGGAGAGGCAGAGATGCTGGAGTCAACTTCTGCAGGATTAACAATCTATTCAAGACACAAACTATGAAGAGGTTGCTGAAAGATGAAAATCTTCTTCACACTTTGAAACACATGCCCTACTTGTTTCCCACCTTAAAATTTCAATTTTTATCTTGCAACCACAACTATAACATATGGAAACAAATGTCTAGTACATTGGATTGTCTCTACAGTATGAATCTCAATATTCTGGCAGAAATCCCAGATTCTGATCCACGGGATTCAATTTAAATAAATGACTCAAGTTAGTTAATATGACTACTTGTATTTTTCATTTGCTACTTCTCATAGTGAACATATAAAATACGTGAGCACAATCGGCCAAGTGGCAGGGGTAAACATCATTCCAGCACAAGTAGAGCCATTTCATAGTAATGTCATATTTAGGAAGTCAGTGATGATATCATTTAACTCAAGATAAGTGAGCAACTGTCACCCTCTGTAGAGCTCATGAATATAACTCCCTCAGCCTGCTCACTCACATTCTATGTGGGCTCAGATGTCAAACTGTAATGTGTACACACACTCATGCACACACGCACACATGCAAACAGGTACCCTGGCAGGTTTTGCTGTCGTCCATCAGTCTGTATCCAGTGTGACAGGTGCACTGGACCAGTCCTCTGACCATCTGACACTTCTGGGCACAGCCTCCGTTATTCTGGTTACAGTTGCCCTTGCTAGTGCGTGGACCTGCACACCGCATGGAAACATTACAGGAACATAAACACAGAATTCTGACTCCGTATACATGCAACTGCACACTGTAAAAAGTATCCGATTCATTTGGTGTCGAGCCTTGAAATATTTTTAGCCCACAAACAGCGAGGCTTGAGAATGGTAATGTGGGTTTGTCTGGTCCTGGCTAAAACATCTATGGCCCAGTTTCACATTGACCAGCACCTAGGTTAACAAAATTATCATTTTCTGTAGATTATTGTATTATTATTATTATTATTATTATTATTATTATTATTATTACACTATAAAATACAAAATAGTAGTTATTGTGTGTATATAATCATTCTTATTACATTTGATGTAATAAGCCTCCTATAAAGAATATTATGTCAAGTTGTTATGACACATCTCTAAAACAGTGTCAAATGTGAAATTTAACTAAAACTAATAACAATAACAAAAAAGTTAAATAAAATCAAGCATTCAGTTTTCACCCTCAAGTACAGATTCTGATATGAACTCACGGCAGTCATGGTGTGGGTGTTCATCAGTCCCATCTCCACAGTCGTTGACCTCATTACACACCTTCCTCTGACCAATACAGCGTCCATTCCCACACTGGAACTGATCAGGAGCACATGGAGGACTCTCTGCACAGAGACACGATGATATATCCTGTGAGACAACGATCTGCCAACCAGTACAGGTTTGTCTACAGTGTTTTTACCAAGGTATTTAATGTATTAAATGTATTTGGTTGTATTAAATCTTCCTGAACGATGCTGTGATTAATGAGGAACCTGTGTTGTTGTCGTGTTGTGCTGACAGGATTTTTTTTATTTTTATTTTTTTTAAATCAGTTCTACAAACGTGTTAGGCACTTAATTCTTATGATTACCCACAGATATTCTTATGGTTAACTGATCTAAAACTTCATAAACTTAACAATGAACATATATTATGTGATTTATATTATTGATTTATATTACATTTTACACATATCTAAACTTTGTGCACACTTACATCCTCTTACTTCTGTCCCAACAAACACACTCTGATACTAACAACCACTCTTTGTCTCTAGCTCTACCCTTTCTTTAAATAGCTCTGCCCTCTAATCATAATGCTCATACGTGACATTGTTTAAAAATAGTTTTTGTTTCAAGCATACCACCAACATTTATTAACAGAGCTTAAGTGTATTATTTTGGATTTCCAATAACCACAGTGGACTCACCACTGTAGTGTCCAACACTACATACTTTATGAATGTAGGATTTGCAGCTTGTCTACAAGTCTCACAAAGTGTGCAGGTGAGGCTAAACTACAGGGACACCTGTGGATGATGCACAAGACATCTTCGTTCGATGCCATAAAAGCCATAAAACAATAATTTTTAATATTTCAGTACATAAGTGTTGTAACAATAAAATCCAGAAGAAATGGAAATGGTCACTTATGCGTAAGTGTTATGTAATGTTGGTGGATACTGCCAAAATTATCACTATATAGTTTAAAAGCAAAAAACTGTGAGTAGATGAGGGCTTTTCTGAGCTGTTGTCATGACGACAACTGAAGCATGCGTTATATTTAGCTTCTCAAAACAAGATAACAGCCACAGTCTTACCAGTTTTCTCACAGCCCTCTTCATCACTGCGATCCGAGCAGTCGTCCTCACCATCGCATCTCCAAGACAGCCGGATGCAGCGGCCAGTTCCACAGCGAAACTGATCAGCTGTGCACATCGATGTGGCTGAAGGGTCACACACACACGCACACACACACACACACACAAGCACAGACAGGAAACAAAATTGTTTCTCTTTTATCATTTGATCGGGTTAACCGAGATATTCTGAGAGTGACTCTTTTGTTTTTTGTCCCAAAAACATGAAATCAGATAAAATACTGACATTAAGGAATAAAAAAAGCGAATGTGCTGAAGGTGCATATTTTTAGATGCACACAGCAAATTGTTCAGTAATTGTCACGAAAGCAGAAACTCACTGCAGTTCTTCTCGTCTGACTGGTCGTCACAGTCAAACTCTCCGTCACACCTCCAGCTGGCGTTGATGCACATCCCACTGCTGCACATGAATTCAACTGATCTGCAGGGCTGATGGGAAGCTATACAAACACACACAAGCACAGTGACATCGAAAAAATTATCATCACAACACAATTATCATCTTTATTTGTTATTTATATGTTTAATGACAGTTTATCAATGCTTTTCAAACTAGGTTTAGGCTAAATTACTTTATGAAATGATAAAATATGTATTTTTTAGTATTTACTATCGTATTTCCAACCATTTTATAGATTCCTGACTTCTGTTACGACATCCAATGAAGGAACATGTATGTATTTATGTAGTAAGCAGAATGTTAAACAATCCAGAATATCTTTTATATTGTCCAAAGCATTTAGCTTTGATGACAGCTTGTCTATTTAATGTGCTTTAGATCATACGTTTTCTTGAGCAGAGGAAGGGTGGGTGCACAGCCAATAGCCTTGTACAAATCCATATCATGGCAAGAAACACTCAGTTAACAGTAAACCTAATATACAAAAATACCCTGCATTATGTCAGTGATATTTCTTTCTCCATAAACAATTTGTGGTGTCTCTTTTCGCTGTCCTATGATCACCTCTGACTACAGATCACAGCTGTCCCATCAAATTTCCCAGTACATCTCTTCTTGTGATCGGATCAAAGTGAAGCTGGAACTGGCAGCAGATGAGGATGGAGGTGGACGAGAAGATTAAAGCAGAATCAACCATAAGCATCTTAAATCCTGAGTGTGTGCATGCTTGTGTGTGCATTACTCCTGACAGCACAAGCTGGCACCCATTGAAGCTGAAGTGGGCGTGAGATAAGGGAGGAATGAAATGACAAGCGGGGGAATGCAGGGTAAGAAAGGCCAAAAAAAAAAAAAAGGGAGAGATGTTGCAGTGCTTCAAGCAACTCTGTGCAGGCTTATCAGCCAGGCAAGAGAAGAAAGAGACGATCAAAACAGCAGGTGGCTCTCCCACAGAGAGAGAGACTTATAGGCCACAAGAATCAGCGTGAGATGTCAGCGAATACGCTGACACACACACACACACACACACACACACACATGATTCATCTACCCTTTATCTCTCTCTCACACAGACACAAACACAGACACAAGCACACACACACACACACACACACATCTACTACATTCTTTCATTTACTCAGTTATGCAGGTGAACACAGTGCTTACAAGCGGTAACGAGACATGCAAGTTTGAGTGTTTCTGGAGGGGTGTGTGTGTGTGTGTGTGTGTGTGTGTGTGTGTGTGTGTGTGTCTTAGCATTCACATGAGGGAGAGAAAGAGAGTGAGTGAGCGAGAGAGAGAGAGAGAGAGACTTCTCAAACAAAGCGCCCTTCATGTGTCTGAAGAGTCAATGCCAAGGAATGCTGTCTGAGGATAGGCTCTCTTATGCCTCTGAGGAATGTCTTCTCTGTGTGTGTATGTGTCTCAAGTTTTTTTTTCCTGAACCAATTTTGGCCAAATAAATGTAAATAAATATTTAGACATGAGGTCCAGCTGGTATGAGTACATCAGACAGAACTACGTTTGGGTTTTGTGTATCATTTTAGCATGAGTGTATACAGCAATGTTTCTTTTGTCTCCATATATTTTTTTTATTTTTAAGCTTTCATGTCAGCTTAACAATGTTCAATACACTTCAGGAGTGATGCAGCATTAGAAAAAACTGGATATGGAAGGAAGCAGACCTCAATATGAAAGTGAAGGATGCTCAATCAATCCTAGAGATGATAAAACTATGTTACACAACCTTGCAGCTGTACTTATCACACTGCAGATGGACACAACAAAGGAGGAAATCACTTTCTATGAGTTTGAGTTTATGTAATTAGGAGAAAGAGGGAGAGAGTGAGAGAGGAGAGATGAGAGGAGTGGGTAGTTATAGACAATGAGCTAATGAAACGAACACGTTGGAAATCAGACACGAGAGCTGAGAGATTTTTCAGCAGCGAGCAGTGTCTCTGGAGAGAGGAAAGTGAAACATGATAGTCTATGTTAATCAGGACCATGGCTTCACTCTCTGTATGTGAATGCATAAATGTGTGTGTGTGTGTGTGTGTGTGTGTGTGTGTGTGTGACAGAGAGATACAGTGACAGAAATGATGTAACAAAGTGTTCTCGAGTTCTGACAGATGCTGTTAAGCTGCGGCCTGCAAACAGCAGCTGTTCCTGACTCAATCTGCCACCAATGGAACATCAAGATATGAAACACTAAACCAGATGAAAGTACACTTTACGTGACACCTAAGTATGCAAAATTTCATTTAGTATCTCTATAGAATATAAACACTTTGTTTGTTAAAAAAAGCTTCTTAAATGTAAAGATAAAGTCAGTATGTTTTGTGTTGGAGTTTTGCCAACACAACAAACAATGACAATGTTAACTTAGACTTGCACAGCTTAAGCTTGAGCTTCTGACATATTACAGACTAATAAATGAATCAACTAAGTAAAAGGAGTGTCAGCAAATATACTGATTATATTTTCCAAGTGGCTTTACACCTACAAGACTGTCCAGTTGGTTCAATCACCAAAAAAAGACTGATGCTTAAACATAGACTTTTTGTGCTAATGATCCTTTGGGCTTTTTTTAGAGTGATGACATTTTAGTGAAGCAATATGATGTTGCTAAATCATTACTTTCACTCCGTGTTACTGTAAAGGTGCATTACAACTGCATTTAGGATTAAGTTTGAACAGTCTTTTTTGTCATGTTATGTTAATGTTAAAATAGAAACTTAGATTGCTATGTTAGTTATAACAGTAAATTTGTGTCAGGGGGATTTCTTTTGCTTCAAGGCACACATGAAGTTATTGTTGCCTATTCATGTCAGATTTGTGTTTTTGTGAGTGATGAGCTTACAGCAGTCAGACTCGTCTGACCAGTCTCCACAGTCGTCGTCTCCGTCACAGTGGTAGATGTCCAGGATACAGCGGCCATATGCACACTGAAACTCCTCCACGCTGCAGGTGGCTGTCATCACATCGGCGGCTAAACAAACACATGCAGGGACACACGCTTAAACAGATGGTGATGTTGGAAAAGATGGTGCAGCAGTTCCCTGTCTGAGGCTCTTTGAAACTTAATGTGTCCTCTGATGATTCTTTCAGAAGCAACATATGAAAGGAAGGTGAAGCTCATCTCTCTGTGAACATGTTAATATATCATGTAGTAAACTGTACTGTAAGATCTTAGTTTGCATACAGGTAGTCACCAACCACGTTTCTTGCAGCCATAATTTTGAATTATGTCATGTAGAATAATTTTCTCCTTTCCAAAGACAGATTGTCCGGTTGTAATTTTTCAAATAATTCATTGCTCAGATGTGAAAACGTACTTATTTAGAATCATTTCATTTTTTAAATTCTAGTCTGACTTTGGATTTAATTACACTGGAAAAAACGCAGTTATGAGTAATGGCTTGTCTTTTCATCTTGTCATTCTGCTGCCGCAGAGATAAGGAACCTGTTTTAAGACTGGCTGTTTCATAAATACTCATTTCAAAACTCACTTGGACTATTTGATTTGAGCCTGTCATTCCTGAAGCAGGAATGACACGCTAAGAAGGAACTTACGGCAGTTTTCCTCATCTGAACCATCTTTACAGTCCGTGTCGCCATCACAGTACCAGTGCTCAGCGATACAGCTACCATCTGTGCAGCGGAACTCCTTATCTGAACATTTACGCATGTCTGCCATAAAAAAAAAACAAATACTTTCAGTGTAAAGTGAGTGTAAAGACAGTGTAAAACATGTACTTGCATACTAGTGCTGGGTGTTTCAGTGTATGTACCCACCACAATTTTCATCACTGTTGTCCCCACAATCATTGTCACCATCACAGTGCCAGAGGCTGCGAATACAGTAGCCATTCTGGCAGTGAAACTCGTCCTCCTCGCACTCCCTGGGAGCTTCAGATCGAAAAAGAAAGACAGAGGTTTCAGAGTGCAAATAACAAGGATACAACAAAAGAAAAGAGCAAATACAGTACAAGAATGTTTTAGGAAGAAGCTGTCCCTTAGCTCTGCTGACACTGTATCTAAAACCACGCTGACATCAGAGAAAATGTGGCCTTTTAAGTCAAACTCAAAGCAAAGACCTAAAGAGAAGAACATTTTTTCTCTCCGTAAACAGGCTAAACTCTCCTGAGGCTGCAGGTCTAGAGCTCAAAGACTCTTGTGGTTCGATCAGCACAAAAGACTTTGGATCAACAGCTACCGCAACGTAGAGATGAGGAACACTCAGTGAAGTCATACTGAGCATGTGTGTTTTGTGTGTGTGGTTGTCTTCACAGCCACTAACTGAACAGAGTGAAAACATTTCCTAGAATAATGGTTATAGTTTTAGAGCACTGACTAACAAACGGTTTGCAAAAACCTATGAAACAAGCCACATCATGAATGACAGTAAAAAAATAAAGAAAAAAAAACAGGTGAGTCATTTCTTGGTGAGCACAGAGGCTGTGGTCAACTAGAAACAATGTTGGTTACAACAAATGCCAATTGTGGCAAGCTTTCATAGTGGAAGATCTCAAACTGCAATTTAGAGGATAGCGTCACAATTTTATAACAACAGCCACATGCTGATATGAACACTGAAAAGAGTTTGACATGGTGGCTTCTAAGAGATCACTGCATAGCATCCTAATGAACACATTTACAGAGGCTAAAGTTAGCTTGTTTAAGCCATACTATAGCTTCATTTTTTGTGTTGTAAATAAAAGTTATGTCTTTTCTATTGCTTGATTAGAAAGTTCAACTTGTGACTCCAGAAAAAGACACATTTGTCATTCATACAACAGATGTGGTTGAACAGAACTCACTCCCTCCAGTGAACTTTCAGCACAGCACTGTGACACTGACAGTTTCAAAGTCTTTCATTTATCCAAACAACTCATCCACCTTGCATCTTTAATCATGCGTCTATTGATAAAAGACTCGGTGGATTTTCAAAACACCTCCTTCTACAGTCATCACTGCAATGGTAAAGCCTGGGGCTGAGTAAACAGCTTCGTCAAGGAGAACCAATGATGGATGGCTCCCAGCAGGAGGTAATCTATAATTTATCACTGCTGTGCGTTAGTGTTCCACAGCTGAGACAAACACAGAGAGATAAGGAGAGACAGAAACAGAAAGATGCCCACGAAATAAGAGGGATGAACAAAAAAAGATGAAGCTTCTTCTTGTTTATGCAAGATTTCTCATCTTTTCTGCGCCATGACGGCACAAGTGGAAGCTACTGGAGGCAAACTCTACATGTGGAGAAGAGTGACATGACATGAGGTCCCAGTATATCCAGTACTAATCCATGTTAACACATATTCTTTCCCCATCCCATCATAAGGTTAATAGAGATTATGTGTATTTTCGTTCAAACTGTTTATTAGTGTGCCATCAAGGTAGCATCCAAAATTGTGTCTTATTTCCTCTGGACAAAAATAAAACTAAATAACAGCATTATTGTTCATAAATTACCTCAAACAGTAATGTCCTGTTAACTGGCCAAGGTACAGTATACACTGATAATACATGTGTGACAAGCAGATACTGTCCAATATTTCAGCATGGCATTTTATCAGTTCTCCTTTTGACTGATAAACCATAGATGACCGCACCCACAGAGACCTCCCCTCAGCCAGAACCCCTTCCACCTACAAAAAGGAAAATGACCTCAGCCACAAGAGCACAAAGGTGGGTCCAAATAAAAATTCATTTTACCAACCCTATTGACAAATATACTAATTTATTCTATTGTTCAAATTAATTGATTCTCTACCTCTTCTGTCTCCTCCAGCTCTCTCTCCCATCAATGTGGCAAACAAAGAGAGGTCAGAGGTCAACAAGCCCTCAACATGCTCATCATTCACAGAGCAGTCAAACGCTAAAGTGCAAAGGGCACTAGGAGTCATTTCAGGTCTGTCTGTGTGTTCATGTAAGATAAAAACTTCTGAATATCTGATGTTTGAAAACATAGGCACACATATATACCAAGACACACCTCAGTCTACACGTTGTCTGAAATCTTGACAACTGCTTTAGTTTCAGCCAAGCGTGGAGGATTGTCTCCCTGTCTCTAAATAATGGAAAAAAAAAAGCTACTGCATCGCAGGGAGAAACACAATATATATTGGGAAGACAGACCAGGGTGAAAAAATGAAGAGAAAGCATGAAATAATAAGTAGTTTGGGGAACAAGAGAGGGAGGAAAATTTACTGGGCATGGAGATGAAAAATTCATAGCTGGCTCGCAGCAGACGGACTCCACATCAGAAGTGATTCAGTGTCTGGCTGCTGATACAATATATGGGTCAAGATATGAGGAATTACTGGTTGATGGGCAGATACGAAAAATCACTTAGAAGAGAAAGAGCTAACCTAACCAGACCACAGACAAACATATGGCTGACCACACATAGCCACAATCTGTATAGATAGTACATTGACAGGTTAGGATGAATAGGCACACACTGTCTGTACACACATTAAGCACACAGGTTGACCAATGTCCACCAGGAGGTCCTTGAGTTCTGGCTACAATGTAGGTTTTTCTTTCCAAAACAAACAACCAAAACTAATGTTAAAATGTGTTTGTGTGTGCCTGCAGGGTTCTCCATGTGCTGTCTCCATGGGGGACATGTCACTTCTTATGCCTATTTTCACCTCAAAATGGTGTTAAGTGTGATTAAACTAAAAGCTGCAAAACTGCCACTGACAGTTTTGCAAGGATTGGCTGCAGTGTATGTCCACATGGATCTGACTACACACATTAAACCTTCATGGGTAAATGGGTAAATACAGAGACTACAAATGGACGACGTGTTCCCAGAATGTGAACACTAACTCGACCCTGACTAACAAAACAAAACACACTTGCATGACTACCGTTCTTGATGTCACAACCCCAATCTTTAACCTAGAACTGATCCCAGCCTTAATGGGATACACTTGCAATTCAACATTTGCAACCTATCATGTTGGAGAACACTTTCAATCAACCCTCTTAGTTATAATCCCAAGATGCTAGTATTGTGAATTTCAGACAGTTATGATACCTTCCACTGTAAAAAGAACGACAGAAGTGTTGAAATGATTGCATAACACATTTCTGGAAACCATTTTGTGTAGGTTCCATTTTGTGTTGACGTTCAACAGAACAACAACACATTGTGCCCAAGCGCCCTTCATTCTAATTAATAGTATCCATCTAATTGAGCTCACCCCACAGGGCTAAATTAGATTGAGGAGATCAGACTTACTTACTGTCACACACACATATAAAATACTTGCAGAAAAAAGGGACAATCCCAACCCACTGCAGGCAGTCCTGCCTGGGAGGCAGCTGTAGGGTATTATTGGTTACACACATGCGCACATCAATACGCACAAACACACCCACAACTTCACAAATGAAAAGACAAACAGGATAAACTGAGAGCAAAGGTCAGAGAGTGTCTTGTTTGGTGACTGTGGGAGTGCTGACCTCTTTAGTATTTGTTTGTGTGTTTGTGTGTGTTCGGTGGTGAATTTGATACTTCTTCAAACTCAAAACAAACACCCGACTGCACATGGCTGCCTCAACATCTGTCCTCTTTTATAACTCATCTCCCTGAGCCTGATACAGCAGGTCCAATGTGTGTGTTTTTTGGGGTGTGTGATGATGACCTGCTTCTTTTGCCCGTTTGTGTTGACAAGTCACATGAACTGTACTTACGGCAGTCCTGTTCGTCTGAGTCGTCCTCACAGTCGTTGTCTCCATCACACACCCAGGAGCGACGGATACATTTGCCGTTGTCACAGTGGAAGTCAAGCGGAGAGCAGGTGGGAAGCACTGCAAACAAACAAGGAAGGATGACAAGTTTGTCAGCAGGAACAAACAAACAAACCATGAAACTGAGAGGACACAAGACACTGGTGTTTCGATTTTCTCAGTCCACTTCACATGAACTTTCAACACATTCAGTGATATTGTTCCAAAAGTGATAAGAATCTGTTGAAGTTTGTTTTAGCAAATACCAAAAAAAAAAAACCCCAAAAAAACCTATTGCTAGAAAAACTAAATGATGTAACAAAACCAGCAGCTGCTCCTAATGCAAACAATTACCCAGAACAAAGCTTTGGTTTACAAGAAGTGTAGGTTATGGATTTATCAACACCAAATTTTTTCTATGGTTTTCAATAGTAGGTAGCATAAAAGCTTTGAGCTTATAATCAGCTGCTTCTGAAAACTAATGCTGAATATGGTGCATTTATTTCACAAGCTGGTCAATGAATGTGTGTTGTCCTTGAACTACTAAAATAGAGATGTAATGAATGAAGTAGTTTAATCAGTTTGTTAGAGCTTGAAAAATAATCATCCAATGTTTTTGAAAGCAAAAATGCCCAAATTATGTCATTTTGCATGCAGCATGTGAAATATGAATATTAGCCTCATATTTGCCTACACTCCGGTGTAGCTGGTAGGTACAGTAAAGGTCGGTTCAGCAGACAGAGTTTATATGATGGAGGACTTGTAGTTCATCCAGAGCCGAGGATGATCTGAACCTCTACCTTCTTCTTTTTCCCACCTTCTTACCGTGGGATTGAACTTAACTGAGTGCATTCCTCCTTAACTTCATATCCGCTCTAAGTGCAGCTACTTGCTATCTAAGCAGAGCCTGAATGACTGGCCCCTTTGTCATTCGCAGACAAAGCTAATTTAATTACAGGCCAGAGAGGGATGGAGGGAGGGGAGTAAAAAGAAGGAGCAGGAACTCCTTACAGCGGACTTTCACCCGCATGTCAATACAAGATATAAAATATTGACCGAGCAGCGCAGACTTTATGAAAAATGGATGACGTCATGCCTCAAGTTCACCAGTGCAGCAAACAGACAGGCTGATGTGTCAGGGGCAGTGGTGAATTAAATAAGTCAGTGTGTGTGTGTGTGTGTGTGTTGGGGTGTGGCAGTGGTCTCTAGGGGAAGTAAAGCCCCACTGACCCACATACCCCTGCAAGCATATTACATTATTCAGAGAGAAACACAAAGAGAGGGAGACATAAGCAACTGTGTTGCTTGCAGTGTCTCTCCCTGTGTCGACCCCTTATTCTCTTCACCTTCTGATGAACCTTCTGATGGTGTCTAAATGGTGTCTCGACCGTACTGTAGTAGTGCTTTGGCTCTATTAGAACTGTGCTTTTTCACACAGGTATCTAAATCAGACCTTTAATTTCTTTATTTGTTGTCCTGCTAGATTCAGGTCATTTCAGAACAGTGTGAGAATCGACTTACAGACATACAATAGGTGATCATTTAGACAGGTCATTTTGCTTCTCGCAATGAAAATAACCATCCTTTATATTTTAAAGGTTTTTGTCCCATTTTACAACAGCTGTTTACATACGCTTAGACTAAGTGAAATAAAGTTTGATTTCAGTCTTTGTCAGAACAGCTGCAATATGGTGGAAAAGAGTAGAAAGTGAAATTTACACAGATCCATTACCAACACATTTTGAGGGTTCGTCAGTAGAGGCTGAACACCTGCATGCTGCCTTGAAACAGCTTTGTAAAACTGCAGCATTTTGAAGCATTTTGAACACATCTCTGACAGGGTACCAGTATTTTAGGGCCTCAAGAAGAAATATGCTGCTTCTCAACATCTCTCATTTCAATAAAAAGAGAATATAAAGAGATTATTTAAAGCCAAGGCTTTAGGATCTATGATATTTAATCATTAGTTGAAGGCAAAATATTTTGTTGTGGAATTTAAACCTTGACTTTAAGTAATTTTATGAATTGAACTTAAGGGTTTTTTTTTTAATGCACTCACACATACAAACACACACAGGCAGACAAAGTATTGGTGCACAGGCTAAATAAACACCCATGTCTACAGTGCAGAATTATTTAGGCACACAAATCGACAGAGATGCTAATATATGCAAATCAGTACTCCTCTCTGTAACACACACACACGCACACACACACGCGCGCACACATACACACACACA
>OMLM01012675.1:22848-35858 GCA_900302695.1 Helostoma temminkii
AAATGGGAAAAAAAAAAAAAAAAAAAAAAAAAAAAAAGAGGAAAAGGATTATGCTAATATTCCCAAACAACTATGGTCAAATCCTGATTCAGAAAGAGACCAAGACAGAAAACTGGACAGGAATAAAGAGATAAAGACACACAAACAGAGCAAAGAAAGAAATTCAACCACGCGGTGAAGAATAAATGAGAAGTTTCTGAGTAGGAAGAAATAGGAGTAGATGTCCTGTTGTCTGAGGGCAGAGAGAAGAAGAATGACGGGACAGAGGGAAGAATGGAGGGAGGTAAAGATAAAGGCACGGAGAGAGAAAGTGACACACAGAGAAGGAGGGGAGAGGTCCTAATCTTCTCCAGGCCTGCTTTCAGATCAGCTGAACTCCTGTGGTCAAAGCTGCTCTTTGATTGGCTAAGATAGAAGAGAGCAGTGAATTAAAAGACAGAGGGGGTATTTCTTATTTTTTGGTTTATTTATGTGTGTACATGAGATTGTGTCAATGCCCTTGTCAGACTCAGATGGAGTATTGGATTTTTGGACATTATGGTCATTCCTCACGTTTTGTTCAGAGAACTTGTTAAGGATCAACATTAAACTCAGTTTAATATATCTGAAGATCTTCCAGTGCCCAACCTCAAAGTAATGTTTCACTGACGACACTTCAGATGGTTGTATACAGCCGTGGCTAGGTAAATGTGAAGGAAAATGTGGTTAAGGCCAGGTATTTACTGTATTTATCCTATATGTGATTATGATGATGATGATGATAATGATGATTATGATGATGACGACTGTTACTCTAATGAGCTTAGGGAGAAACAATGGATTTACCTAGGTAGTTTTCTACTGAATAACACCAATTTCACTCATGTATACATGTTTTAAATCAGATTTTTACAAGTTTGAATGTGCTTGACAAAAGACTGCAGACTGGAGAGACAATAAGATGGAGTACAGTCAGACATGTAGCAAGAAAGATGAGGGGTAACATCTGCCACCTGAGTATTTCAAGCAATGACAAGCTAGAGGACAATGAAGTTGCTACTGAACAGGTTATTACTCTGCCTGCCACATATCTAACTTGCTTACAAATGTATGTTGTGACATCAGCCACAGCAGCTGGAGACTGCAGTGAGAGAGAAGTGGAGTTCATCGTGATCTTTCACTGATCGCTAGTATGGTCACTACTGGCCATTGTAATACACATTCATGAATATTGAGGGGTGTTGTGGTTACTCAACCCTATCTGAAGGAAAAGGACCTTTCTAGGTGCTGATGTCAATATCTCTGAAGCACTGACTATGGCAACAGGTATTATGAAATACATTCAATCAATGGACATCACATGTCAGTGTAAAACAATGCATTAGTGTGTGAATATATTTGTAGAAGTGTGTATAGTGTGAGTTTATGGTACACACCCATTTCCCAAACCTTAAAGACACAGAACTTAAGAGCGGAGGAAGCCAAACCTTATGCAGAGCTTTCAATCATGCACACACACGCACACACACACAATATTAGGTTTTGGTTTGGGTTAGGATAAAGTTTAGGCTCAGGCATTTAGTGGTGGTGGTTAGGGTTGGGTTAGGGACTAAGGAATGCATTATGTCAATGAGTGTCCTCACATGTATAGTGAGACTGTGTGCATGTGAGCACAAGCACAAATGTCTGCTTTTGTCTTCCTAGTATCAATACAAGTAAAATGCAGAGTGTGAAAAAAACTTGAAAGATGATCTAAAAGGAGGGAGGAGGGGGTGTGAGGAGATGAATGGTGAAATAACAGAAGATGTATATGTCTTCCAAGATTATCCCGTCTTATCTGTTGTGGTTACTGTTGTTAGGGATATCAGTGTGTGTCAATAAATAGTGCTGCCTTGAACTGGGAGGCGAGATCAGGTAAACTGAGTGCCAGATAAGATATGAGAGAAGACAGAAACATAAGTCAGGCTCAATTAGACTGTTGGCCATGTCCACCATGTTTCTGCATTTTTAAAGTATCAGAGTATCTGTGAAGGTCAGCAATGCTATGGTTTTATTGTGGACAGACCATTTACATATACAATATTTCAACTGGCTCTTTTGCAAATGAAGAACCCCTAGCATACAGGAGGAAGAGATGAAGAGAAGAGATTTTAACAATTAAACTATACATAATTACTACTACTACTGTCAATCAATTTATTCAAGTTAATTACAGTCACAAGCTGCACGATTAATTGCAACTTCAAAATACTCTGATTTACTTGTATTGTAAATGTGTGGTCTCCCGTGAGTGCAATAAAAATAGCCTCTGCTAACTGCTTCACTTTTGCAGCTTTTCAGTGTTATAAAGTTTGTGTATTCTTGAAACGGTTCCCCTGAAATGTAGCTAATACATACACAACGTTGGTTTTACCCCAAACTGTTTATAATAATATTTGCCATGCAGCACACAGGGTGATAACAAGTTATCATTTTTTCAAATATAGTTTAAGAAAAAGCACTTTATCAACACTAAATCATGGAGCTGTGACACTTAACTGAACAATCCATTAGTCAAACAATTAAAAGAAAATATCTGAAACAATTCAACACTAGTCTGAAACAACACTTTAGCATTAAGATTCCACCTGCCTACGTGTGGGGATCTTTTAATTGTGCTGCTTATTTAAAAGTCTAAATTATTACATGCTTACAATCATAAAATGTTATTAATATAATGCTCTATCACACAAATTTAGTCACGTTTTTACAAAGTTACAAACTGGAATCAAAGTAAAAGGTAATCAGTTCAGTTTTAAACACATCTAAATAAGCTGACGCCTTTTTAGATTGCAAATCCCTGCACGCAGACTTTCACAAGCACGTCATCATCAACCAAGAACTGAGAGTAACAGGGAGTCAGGGACAGATGATGATTGCAAAAAAGTTCTTATTGTGTAACTTTGTCTTACATCAGCAAGTGGGAGCTGACTGGCTGAGTGCTTTGCACATCTGAATGACACCGTACCAAATGTGAAATAACCTCAGACCAACCATCACGCAAGCTGTGTATAAATAATTTGTAGAAGCTTATAAGTGAGTGGCTGTGTAGTCCACCAGTTAAACTCAAGCAATTACTGCCATTTGAATAAGAATCTGATTTACAATAGCAATGCATACCTTCCTTCTCTTACAAAGGGTTTATGGATTTCATAACAAACATATATTCCTCTAGTATAGCTGTCCATATCACTCACTATTCACACATATGGACTCCAATCAGACATATTTTGGCCATCTGGAGCCGTGTATACCACTTCAGCTCAGACATCTGTATCAATGAAAAAGGTGTGTAATGAAACTTCTGTCAGGTGTGTCTTTATTAAATTTAATTAGGGTTAATCATTGCCCTGTCCTTGAGATGTGTGACCCTGTAACATGCTCTTCCTGTTCTTTCACTAGGTACAAAGAAATCCTTCCACTGATCACAACAGTGACTAGGGGTGCAATTCAGCATTTTTAAACAATGGTCTGCAATGTTAACCGTGAGTAATCAGTTAATCATTAACAATTTATGAAATGCATAAAAAAGCATAGCGCTCTTTAATAAAACGGCATTTCATCACTGATGTGACGTGTGTTCTCTCCACAGCAGACTGGTTTTGTATGACAGTACATATACCTACCTTATCTAGGTGATGGGAGTGGCTGGTGTGTTATTTGTATTAGCCCAACTAATGCATATATACACAACAATACTAAACAGTTCATCACTTTTGCGTCGATAATGTTGAAGCATGTTCAATTAGCAGGATTGTTTGCAGGTATTCAACCAGATAGCAACTCTGCTTCTGTTAAAGTCAGGCATTAGCATTAGCCTCCAATGACATTAGCTAGCTAAACGAAGCAGTGCCTTTCTGCTGCAGTGTGCTTCTAAGGGACTGCTACATTTTTTACTTTTTTGACACAGAAGGTCCATCGATTTTATAATTTTAATTCAGTCAGCAAACACATGCAACACTGTCTCATTAAATAGTAGGATACACTGAGTAGTGACACAAACAGATGCTATATCAGAATAGAGTGGACTTACACTGCATTTCCTCATCTTATGCATCATTATTTTTTATTATTGTGAAGCCTCTTGCATTTTGGATTTTGAAAGGCTGTATAAATAAACTTTGCTTTTCTTGTTTGCTTATCGGTATTTTAAATCAGTCATATCCCAAATACTAAGACTGTCATTTGCAATATAATGTAAAACGTAATAAAACCAGAAATTCTCCTTTTTTGCACATTTAGTGTGTGTGTGTGTGTGTGTGTGTGTGTGTGTGTGTGTGTGTGTGTGTGTGTGTTCACAAAAATCACGTGATTGTGTATTCAGTAACGCCACATCTTGTAAGATTTATGCTGAGTTGAGGTCATGGAACATACTTGAGAAATTACAGATTGGCTACTTTGCTGACTAAGCAACGGTAAATTCAAGTGTGAGACTGACAGACTGGATCATCTGCAATCATGTGGGTGCTTGTACCAGTCCCCTCAACACAGTGGAAAGACTGCATACTGTATTTATCAGGGTTGGGAATTCCTCAGACTCCCACAGGAAGAGCTAGGAAACATAGTTGGGGAGCAGGACAGCTGGGCTACTTTGATTAATTTATGTGATCATGACCCACATCCAGATATGTAAAGGCAAAATTGGTTGACGGGCATTTAGTTGGAGCTTTTTTCTTTGCCCGGTTAGTCAGACTTCAATTATAGATATTCTTTAAATAGTTTCTTAATGAAATGTTACAGTGTAACTTTACACAGTTACAACTGCAGGAATGGCGCATGGTCAGTAAAATGGGAAGAATATATGATTTATTGTTGAGGAACTGAGCCTTGCAAATGCACTGATATGGCTCTTAAAACCAAATGTTTTCCCTCTCAGATGGGCAGATTTATGATCACCCTGCAAAGACCTGCCCCCATCCACTCACTGTAGTACATTTCCTCCTCACTTTCACCCACAGAAAACTCCTATCATTCCTATACCAACATGCACAACCTCACATGCTCTTTCCTAAACATACTAAAGTCTGTAGAAAGTTAATTCATTCATGCTCTTCTCAGTTCCCCTTTCTGTGGATCTATGAAACCTTATCTAGAGGACACAAGCATAAACACACAAAAGAACTACATCTGCGCTATACAATTTCCACATGATTCCCACATCGTAATTAGATCAGTAGTTTACACGGATAGCTTTGTAGACACAGTTATTCACTTAAGTTTCTGCTCCCATTCCAGCACACACATAAACACATACAGATACACACATTTCTCAAGGCAAATTCAGGACAATTCTGCTTTCTCTGGAAATTGTTTAATAGGTATAAATGATAAATATGTTAGCTTTCAAACAAAGTCTGGATGCCAGAGACTACAACTCTGCAGCTGTGAAAAGAAGCATTCATTCTGTATTTGTCTGTGTGTTCATTATGATTCTATGATCTCACAGTCACACATGCCTGCTACTCCTGCTGAACTGTGGAAACCACTCTCTCTTACATTGAAACCATGCAACCATAAATTCAGTTCTTTGCTGCATCTAGAAAATGTCGTTAAAACCATAAAATGTCACTCCTCAGTTTTACGATGTGACTCGCTTAATTCAATCAGCCAAATAGAAACTGAACCATGTGTGCCTCGACTGGCTTATGTCCCCTTAAAACAAATCAATTTCTATTTGCAACACCTTGTCATTGTAAGAAGGCGTGTGTGTAATGTAGACTTGAGCTATCAGCTTTGAGTGATTGTCCTTAATAAATTTTTATAGGCCTGAAGAAGTAACAGTAGTCATAATTCTCATAGGTGTCAACAAGACCTCAAACTTAAAATCTGACCCTACAGAAACCAAATTTCAATTGGCACATTTTTCATTTAAATAAAAGAAATACTGTGAGCTGAAGCAGCAGTAGGACACTACGTTTGTGTGAGAACAAACGGTGAAAGTTTAAAGCTGGTCAGGCTGGCCACTGCAACAATATGAAACTGTAATATAAGCTTTGTGATTATGGGATTGACTGGAAAGGGTCTGACTGCTGAGCAAAGGAGCAGAAGATCCATCAGATGGTAATAATGGATTATGAAGTTCCAGCTAGACACTGACATCTGTCAGCTCCTCCCATTCGTCTCCTTGAATAAGTGACCTACCTACGGTAGATCAATATATGGCGATCAGACTCACTGAACATTCAACTGGCCAAAAATCAATAACACTTAGCATCCTCTCTCCCAATGTCTAACTAGCTTAATGTGACAGCGGAAGACTGATGGAGGGACGATATCAACACATACAAACCAACCACACACTTCTCAAAGAGGCTTAGTAAGTGTCAAATAAAAGCGAAGCATCTGCTCCTCTGCTCCATGAAAGAACAGGAAAAGAAAAAAGAACACACTCACACTGACATTTCACATCAATACACAGAAGTGTAAAAGAGGAGTAGTGAAGATCTCCTCCACTTGACAAACCGACAGGCTCTGCAGGAAAATACTCCTGTCTGAATCTGCTGCCAAGACTTCCCTCTAGCCAAACGCTGTCTGGTGCCAAAAGTCACTCAAGCATTTTTCTGCACGGGACATACACCATGCAGAGCGCCTCATTCTGTTTCTGCATCAGAAATACTACCCCGCCTGGACCAGTGACCCATTCCCTGTTTCACTGGGTGATGATGGGATCCATATGGGCCCAATTATATGTTTTTTTCTTACTATTCTAGGCTATTTTTGTTGGAAATTTCTGCCTGAACACACTTGTACCTTTTAGTGTAAAATTCAGAAGTCATGCAGTGACACAAATTTGCACCAGTAACCTGCCAAGCAAAACCAAAGCCAGGATGGGAGTTCAGTGATTAGCTTAAGGCAACCATGATAATGTTCAACAGACAATCAATGACTCATTTTATATTTATATTGAACACAACAATAATCCAACCAAACCAAATGTCTGGATATTATTTTTTTTTTCTATTTGTTTCATCTGAGTGGAAAAACTGGGTCAAATGTTTTGACATCAGAGGCAACAGTTTGTTATTACAATCTTTTAATTTTAGAACTTCCTTCACACCTGGACATACTCTCTCTCTATGCAGAGTGTGCAGGAGGCACGACGTGACACCAAAAGTACGCAGCAGAAGTCAGCTGATTTTTGTTTACAGCATCGAAACAGAGCCAATCACATGATTAGGAAGGATGTTTGTAATGTGTATAACTTCAGTTTTCTGTAGGACAGAAGCGAGAAACAACAGCAGAAAGCATGATAAATATTTCCTATACTTATTGTTGTTGTGCTGAGCAGATCTACCAACAGGGAGAGATCAACATGAAATAACATCAAAGCCAATAAACAGGTACATACGATTCAGTACGTCTGAGATTTAGATTCTGTTCTGAATGGATTATAGAAAATCAAACTCAAGCCTTTTTTTTCTGATATTTCCCACTGATTTGTTCATGGTGGATCAATATGAGAGAAAAGGAAATACACAAGAGGATAAAAAACAAAGCAAAAAAAGTAGGAGCATTGTGAACTTACTGCATCCATCCTCATCGCTGTGGTCTCCACAGTCGTTGTCTCCGTCACACTGCCACTGGGCCGGGATGCAGGTACATTCTCCGAATGCACTGACTGCGCACGTGAAGTGATTTCTCCCACATGAACATTCAGCAGTGCCTTCACCTCCTGCACACACAGAAAGTTACTTGTTTTCATCGAAATCATAAAAGCAAATTAAGGTATTACATGTGCAGATTGATACAAATTGGTAAAAAAAAACAACAACAAAAAAAAAATAACACAACCAGCCGCTGAACCCCATTTCAGGAAACACAACATTCAGTAGAGAAGTAGCAGGCTAGCTGCAGAGATTCAATTCAGGTGTCATTCAAAACATATGTATGGTACAAGCAAAATGAAATATCATTTTTTACGTGTATACCAAAAGCGTATTTCAGTTGTTTTTGCTCATTTGCTTGTCGCATGTTTTACTTTTTGGCAGAAATTCATTATTGTCATCCGTTAATAACTTTGTAATATTTTTAGCATATGATTAACTTAAAACAAATCATACATGGTCTATTCTGTCATCAAAGGCTCTGAAACGTACATCATCCAGTAAATCAAAATAAAAACAGCAAGTACTGGAGCAAGGAACAAAAACAAGCTGTGTTCCTGTCTATTTACAGCTTTGGAATGGTTTTTACTGAAATGTACAGGCATTTCTTTAAAAAAGGTAAAACTTTAGCAAAAAAGTACATTATGAATCACAAAACATCCTCAACCTCTGCAGCTTAACCTTTTTATGATGATGTAGCTCAAAACAACAATTACTAACCCTTTAATCTGGCTGTGTGCATATACACAGAAAAAGTGGTATCCCAAAATACATAGTCAAACACACACACCAGGTCCTAACGTACACTTTGCTCTAATTTCTCACCACAGAACAGCAAAACACCAGAGTAACTGCATCTTCAGACATATCACGTTCAGGACAGGAAATAAATGAAGGTTTCCCATTTTGCTCTCACTTTGAAGCCTATTAATGGCCATCTGTGTGTGTAAGTATATGTGTGCGTGTGTCTATTTTGCAGAAACTGGCCTGCTGCAACAAACCCAATTTCTTGGAATGTGCATGTGTAGGCGTGTGTGTGTGTGAGTGTGTGTGTGTGTCTGTGTCCGTGCACGCGCATGTGTGTGTGGTTCCTGGACTCCTCACAAAGGCATCAGTCAACCCAGGAGGGTCTGGCAGAGTGAGCTCAGTAACCTTCAGATCCCTCCCACAGCACTAAATTAATGGCCTCTTTCTTTTCATTTCCCTCTTTCTCTGTCCTCCTCCTCATTCTCTGCCTTCCACCATCGCCTCTTCACACTTCCCCTTCAGCTGCCTCCCTTCTTTTCCCCTCTTACCCAGTTTTCTCGCCCCCTTCTCCCCTCTCGTTTTCAGAACTCTAGCTAACAGTGGGAAACAGGGATAGTGTCATCAAAATCTTCCTGTCTTTAAAGCTGTCTCTTTAATTTTCTTGCCCAGATTGTAGTTTCTGAAGCCACTGGACTCCAGGGGTGTGCCATTTATCCTTGGAGACACAGACAGGACAATCACAGCCAGACAGGTACAGACAAAGACCTGAAAATCCCCAACTAAGACTAATTCTCCACAGTACAAAATAGATGGCTTATACTGCAGTGTTGTGAGCTGTGCTGGATTTGTTTGGTTTGTACTGAGCTAAATTAGAGTCTATGAGCTGGAGCAGAAGTAGTGTCAACATGAAGCCACATCACACACCATGCATTTGTCAAACATACTTAAAAAAGAAGGTCACGGGTTCCAACCACAGTCAAAGCAACTTTAGCAGGAAACCTTTATGCACAGTTTACTGCACATGGATGTGTACGTACCAGGACTGAGAATATACTTAGGTGATATAACAGGATATTGTATGCAGCAGATGTTAGAAAGTTATTTGCCAAGATACATGAAGATATCTGTAACTCAAGATGAAAATATATCTCAACATATTTTGCACAAAATTATTAAAAAATAATTACATTTAAATAAATTACAAATTAATAAAAGCATGATTATTGTGTAGCAGTATTGCAACAGAACTACTTGTTATTATGCCATAATACATCACTTTACATTATTTGTAAACACAAAGTAAATCCCCAAAAAACATGAGACACAAATTAATGCTGTAGGTAACAACTGCACGTTCCCCAGAAAGTAGAGTCACTATATCTATTAAAAAAAGCGTTACTAGTAAGGCTGTTATTACACATTATACATGTTACCAGTATTACTTTTTCAAATTTTCATTAAATCTGTGGTCGAGCACGCAACATAGATTTGTTTTGTAGTAGTGGAAACATGCAGAAAGTAGTCAGGGCACTGCAGAGATACTTCTTCTAGGAGGACTAAGTATGGTTATTATGTTTAAGTTTAGTAGGCAACACTGAGAGTTTTCAGTGTTGTAAAAACACTGTGTTGTGCAGCTGAATGAGTCATGTGTCTGCACTCAATTAAAGTAGTTTAGGAACACAACCAGCATATATGTTCATTTAAAATTCAACATTAATGTAATCAGTTGTAAATGGGTCCCAGTCTGAGAAACTATAATCCTCTGTCTGAAGACCCCCTAAAGGGACATGGGCAATCAGTGTGTTTACATGCACTTTAGAAATTGAGTTACAGTCGGCTTTCTCAAGTAAGCTGATTTCTTGACTGTCATGTAAATGAGAAAACTGGTTTCTGTAATCAGGGTAGAAGATTAAAGAACCCTGATTTTGCCCAGGGAGATTTCTTCCAGAGAACACAGATTACCCATGTTACATGTAACCTGATTTTTTTATCGTCTTTTTAACAAGAGAGCATTGTGATGGTGCCTTGTTTTTAAATCAAATCTGCCTAAACACCAACTAAACCTGAAACTAATACAAAGTGCCATTTTTCACTGTAAAATGGAGTCTGTCTGGCCTGTCTGCATGTTTCTCTCAGCGGTCAGGTCACAGATGCCCACACACACACACACACACACACACACACACACACAGTTAAGAAGCAATTTCTTCTGTCTCTATACAATAAAAATCTGTAAAGCATGCTGCCAAAATAAGCCAAATTAAAGAAGTAGAATCATCACCACTCATGAGAGTGTTATGCAAATCTTCAGACAAAATAAACACAAACACACAGTACACAGTAGCAGTCAGCCATGTCTGCCCAGAGCTTTAAAGACCACCAGCATGACAAGCCTCTGAAGCATCACGTAGATAGAAGACCTCATGCTGGGCTGTTTTGTACAGACAGTGGATCTCTGAGCTGTAAGTGCAGGTTTAGCAACAATACATCATTCAGTCTATTAAAGGAAGCTTTAGTGAAATAGGAACAACATAATTGACCGAACTGATAATTGATTTTGGGCAGAGCTTATCACACTGCAAAGAAATGTATGTTTTCATTTGCACTGTTAACACAATAAACTGGCCAGGCAAACAGCAACGAGCAATATGGGTAGATTAGGGTGCTGCTTTTAATGCCTGTGCTGTTGGCAGGATTATGAGTGAAGGATGAGTCAGCAACATTCAAAAGAAGACAACGAAGGCAAATCATTCAATTCATCATCTCACTTTGTTTTTTTTTTAATGTGTAATAAGTTGAAACATGATCTCAAGAGTTTTGTGCAACAAATAAATAACTGACACCACATCAAACATTCAAATAAGCCAGGTGATCAAGCAGGTTCATACCCACTGAGAAAAGAGAAAGCGGCTCTTTCTTTTACTGTAATGGGTGATGTAGGCTGACGTGTTGAACCTGCTCTTCAGGCCAAAAACGAGAAAAACCGACAAATACTCATTTCACCTGCTGCTACAGGCCGGTAATGAGTCAGTAAGAAACCACAAGCAGAGAAAAAGAAAACAAAGACCACCAAAGATTCTCCTCTGCTGGTTACTATAGCCTGAAACAGCCATGGTGTGGAATAAGACATGTTCCTCCCTCAAGAGCCCTGAAAAAGTAAACACAGATGTGCCCACAAAGCCACCCTGACACCACACCTAAACCTGATCTGCCTACCTACAGCAGCAGCCAGCCACCAAAAGCCTGTGTTCCGACCAAGTCCCAGATCTAACCAGGTGGCTTTCAAACTCCATTTCACAATTTGTGGTTGTTACATATTTAAATGACAAGAGTGAAGAGTTGAGGAAAGAGCAGTAGAGCCAAAATACACAACGTTAACCCAGTCCAGAGAGTAGGGTGGCCATAAGCTTTGAACGGTGTCAAAAGGCTGCCAGTTAATTAGGCGTGGACCTCCTCGGAGACTACCTGGAGGGTCAGAGATGTGTCTTTCTTTGACTGTGTGAGTGTACTGCTATAAAAACAGATAAGCGGGGAAATTGAGGGGAAAAATGAACCATCTGACAATACAGAGCGTAAGAGAGGAGAGAGGAGGGAATGAGTCAAGCCTTTTGTCCACAGTCTGTTTTCCTGCCACCCTTCCGCTGCTGGAGACGAGCTGTAAAAGTGTCGCTTCAAAAAGACAGCTGCGTCTCAGCATGTCAGCAACTGTTCAGCCTGAACAGTCCCACACCGGCTGCATTCAGCTGCACAACACGGCATCATGCAGCATTGCACAGTGAAGAATGAACACAACTGGCGTCCCACCTCGCTGTCAGAAAACAGTGTTCATTCTTTGTCAATTCACATCGCGCGAGATGCCCGACTGATCATGTATACAGCCGTCCTGGCTGTTCATGTGTAACAACTGTATTCACACTGAACTGAGTTTTGGCTTTCTCGATATTATGGTAAGGAGGGGTGAAAATATTTTCCCAAACAGAAACTGAACATTTTTGTAAGATACCCCCTCCCTGTTGCAACATCAGGTTTTGTGTAGACATTTTAAATGTCTGCCAGCCAGAGAGTAGGATTTGATAATGTCAGAAAACCACAATTATTCACTCAGTGGAATTTATATTGTCTGGGGCTCCAGAAAGTATAGTAAACTCCTGTTGATTAAAGTGCATTTACTGGACAGTTCAGACTTACCAATAACCAATGATAACATTGACAAGAATGTTCACTTTAATCTTAATTTTAGTCTTTCAAACTATGTATACAGAAAGATCATCAGCATTACTGTACCAGTGTTACTTTCCAGGAACACAGAAGATTTTGTCACTTCCATCTCTGATCTAGTCCATCACATTCAAATTGGGCTGACATTGCAATGTGAGATGGTGAGTCAGAGTAAAGAATAGAAGGTGTGACCGAATGTGTGAAATTTGTGAAAGTTTAGTACAGACCTGTAAGGACAGACCTTTTGTGTGTGTGTGTGTGTATGTGTATGTATGTATGTATAGGAAATAGCTGCATGCTGCTGGAGATGAGGTTGATCAGACAAACCACTTTCCATAAAAAAATTCCATAAAACAAAAACAAAAAGCATTAAAAGATGCTTAATACTCCATAAATTGTTCATTCTTCACTTTTTTTACTTTA
>OMLM01012682.1:0-20668 GCA_900302695.1 Helostoma temminkii
GAAGACAGGGGGCAGAGACTATCCAGACAGGTTGAAAGTGTATTGCAGAAGTTGTCCGTCGCTGTGTCTGTATCGAGGGTGGAGAAGACCTGTGGTGGGGGTAGGGATGCAGAGACAGTGACAGATCGATAGATCACAATCACATGGACTTTAGTCGGTGCAGTAATCCTGACGGCATGATATTCTAGTGACGACAAACTGTTGAGTGGCGCTGTGGGCGAAAACTTCCAAGCGTCTGCGATGAGAAGACCAGTCCCACCTCCGCGTCCCGACGGCCGTGGAATGTGAGAACAGGTAAAACTAGTAGAGAGTGCAGCTGGAGTGGCAGTGTTCTGTGGGGTGATCCAGGTTTCAGTAAGTGCCAGAAGCTGCACAGCTGACTGTGTGGCAAAAGCTGGAATGAAGTCAGCTTTGTTCACTGCAGACTGGCAGTTCCACAGAGCAAGAGAAAAAGAGGTAGGGGAAGACTTGTTCCTCATATACGCTCTTCAAAACATGATGGCAGCTATGCACCGTAGAAGAAGAGGTCCTTTCTTTGGTGTATTTCACTGTACAATGTAATAAATATTTGGGATGCACTAAAATGGGGAGAATGTGGAGGTTGTCCGGACACTGACAGTCTTAGTTAGAGACAGTAGCAGCGCATAGATGTGGTATGAATTGGTCTTAAGGGCAGAAGTGTTTACCCCTGTGATGGCCATACTAAAAGGCAGGGCAGAAGACCCACCTAAAAGCCATCATTTGACTCCCCTCTAAGAACTATAAACTGTGTGTTTAGCATGCATATATAATACAACTGATAAGGGTCATTCATAATGTGGCACTAAGCAAGCTTACAGAAAGTAATGTGAAGTTGCATGAATAATAAAAATGGGTTTTGATGAGAGCTTCAAAGTCTGCCACACTTCCTCACCTCTGCATTCCTGGCTAACCCCAGTGTTAAGTGAGCATGAATCCACTGCCAAAAACGGATTTCAGATTCAGCTAAGCAGTACCAAAAACACATTGTTGTAAGCTTACAGAGGCCTTAACAATTACGTGACAGAGAAAATGATTTAATGGTTTCAGTAAAATGACCATTAGAGTTTGTAAATAGAGGAAGCTTGTTTTGCTCTTGCCTCTGGGATTGGCATTCTGGGAAGTTGAAATTGGCAAAGTAACTGCCATACCAAAATCAAATCTTAGCATTTCACAATACAGAGTTTTAGATTTATCTCCAATTACAAAAAAAATGCTGAAGCAAGTATGTTTTTTCTTCTCTCTGAAAATGAAAGCAGTGTATACATACTGTCTAAATGTTTGGCCTTTGAGATTTAGATGAGCGTAACAACTCGGCTTCCTGTATCAATATCTCCTCCTCGGTTACATGAGGTTGATCAAAAATGACTCCCGAGAGATCAACCAAGACTACAAGTAAAGATTGATCCAATGTCACTATTATAACTATTCTTTCTAGACATCACACGGGTGAAAAATATGTTTGCCTGTGTTAGGATGTGTGTTATTTGTTGTCTGGTGTATTTCTGAAGGTGTGGTCAGATCTGGTCTGGTCAGTTCTGGGTGGGTCATTTGTGTGGTGTTAATCAGCCTTCTCTGAGACTGCAGAGGTAGACAACAGATGCTGGTAGGAGTGAATCACTCAGCACTGGATATACCACATGTCTGGAATACAGTGACCACTCAGTCCAGACACAATACCCACACATAAACATGGCAAATACGCCAACTCACTGGCGACGCTGGCATAAAACACAAACATAAAACACAATCTTCTGTATGATCGAACACACACATACACAAGTGTACTCACAAACAAACAACAGAAGGAAAAACAGAGGGCTTGCCCCATCATCTCATCATGATTATGACATACACAGATGCCAGACATGTATTGGTTTCCCTGAATCATCTTTCACAATGCCAACTACTCAATGTCATACTTTATCGCTGTCTTTTTCCTCACTTTATTCTGTTGTGTTCCTGGAAGCTTGTTGTGAATAACAGTCAGACAGCCGTGAATCAGTGAGACAGTAAGCCATGTGATAAATGCCAACCCATGGTAATGTTTCTGTTGGTGAAATGTTGCTCGTGAAGGAGGTGTGTGGGTGTTGGGTGGTCCAGGAGGCCACCACTCTGATGTCCGCAACACGGAAAAGACCCTTTTATAATCGCCTCGGGTGCTTTAAGTCATTCCCAGCCCCACTAAGAACATTTCACACTTTGGTTGTAAAGGGCATTTAGTCACTTGTACACTAATGGAAACACTCAAACACAGTTGCTAACATCTTGAATCTTACTGTCCCCCCCTTCTCATTTACACAGACTTACACAAACATGCACACACACACACACACAAACGGGTACATATGCACACACTCACAGACGACAGTCTAATTATACACAGAAGTTGCTAAGGCCATTTCCAAGAGCCTATTTACACTTTTATTTATTTGTCTTTTTTCAAATATTCGATTCATGTCTCAGACTTACTGGAAGCGCATGCTGGCAAGTGCCAGGGAAAGCATTTGGGTCCACTTAAAAATGATATGAGGCCAGACAGACTGGGAGATGAAAGGAGTCACGGGGAAACAAACAAAACACAATGAAATGCCATAATACAGATCAGAATGGGAAGGGAATACAGAGGAAGAAGAGATGAAGAAAAAAGGAGAGGAAGGAACAATTTGCTGTAAACTCTTTTGGTAGTAAATCGCAACCAAATGGCCCAGAGAATGAGTGGCGCAATGGTGAAAGTGCTGAGAGATCCTTTGCTGTGATGGCTGCGTGGCTGGATGAGAGAGAGCTGCGTGAGATAATAAACTGTAAAAAGCTTGCCCATCTTAAATACAGCATTCAGCAGACAGCACTGTTAACATGATCCCTCACAAGGATAGCTGGCTAAAAAAAACACTGTAATTTGATATTCTTTATTTTAGTTTAGCATGTTGAAAGTGAATGAGTGTATGTGTGTTTGTTAAATTTTGTGATGACTGTCCATGTCTCTACTAACTGTACGTATGCTGCTGTGCTGTACACCAGATCTCTACAGTAGCAAGTCGGGTGAGTCCTGTGGCGAAGTCTCTCCCCCTGAGCTTGGCAGTGCACACACACACACTCACAGGGGAGGTTCAACAGTGGCTAGAAGAGGGCAAAATCCAGCAGCATTTTCTTATTTATGGGCTATAAAATCCCATGTAATTTGGTGGTTAACTTTAATGGGTAATGGGTGAAATCCCTCTTTGTCTTCCTCTTTAATCGTTTCCACATTAAGTGGGGGTAACTGTCAAAATAAGATGATGTCATGATGTTAGGTCACCACTTGCTGTCACCATCCAACACTTGACTTTTAGTACTTTTACAGTGTGTGGCTTTTTGAAAAAGTCAGACTCTGCTTCTTCCAGTAGGTTTCTAGTATGAGCGAGGATGAAATTGTGAGGATGGGTTGGTTAGTCTTCTTTCTTTATGAGGGATGTTTTTACAGTGCAGGTAATTTTCGGTGTCTGAGCTGCAGCCCTAATGATCACAGTCAGACTGAGTGACAGAGAGGGCTCTAGTCAAGCTACTGTAAAATGAAGAGTGACATACGCAGTCTACAGTAGCCTCTCTGCTGTGGCATTGTGGTTCATGGTTCATGTTATTTTTCTCCATCAAACAAGAATGAGAAAGATCCTCAGCTCTATAATGGCAAATTTATGTGGCCAGAATTCCACTGTTTGCAAGTCTACTATAATGGTAATGTGGTGGGCGATTTTATTCATAGAGACATCCAGGAAATACTTGTGCACAGATGTATTTAGTTGTTCCATCTGCAAATTGGCTTCAGTATGCTAATGCTGCAAGCCCCACAAAAACGTCTACCTCCAGTTCACCATCATCCCATTACATGGATCAAATGACACATGCCTAGACAGGTCTACACCAGATGCTTGCGTAGACTGAGATGATATGTAATACTATTGTAAAACCACTCATTTCTGCCCTTGAGCATTTGCAGGATTTGCCATTTGGGATTCCATGAAAATAGGATTTAAACTATAATTTGACATTGTTACCTCAGCCTGTAGACTACAGTTTACCCCTAGTCACAATATGACACGTTATAATATGCTATGAACATTAATGTAACCTGCGTACTGTCTCCTAGAAATTAAAGTTACAGTATATACACCTAATTTGCAACAGCAAATATGATTTGAAGGAAATAAAATTGCAACCAGATTTACATTGTTATTGTCAGGAGGATTTGTTGTTAATTTATGTGTTGGTTTTGTGCCAAAATATCCTATATTGTGACACGTTATTAGACTCTTCACCAAATTAACCTCCTTATGGCCCTCTGCTCTTACCTGATAAAGTCTGTTACCACACTAAATTGGGATTTATTTGCCTTTTTTGAGAAAAAGACTCTCTTGAACATGAAAACAATTCTTCACAATGTCATCTGAAGGCAATATAAAATATTCACCTCTGAAGTAAAAATCTAAATCATCACTAGTGCAGCCAACCGGTTTTAGAATTTGTGCAATTAGTTTAATTGAGATTACCCATGTGCAATGAAATGTGATTAAACTGACTGTAGAATAAATACACCTTGTGTAGAGAAATGTCTATTCATTCATCAGTGTCTACACTGTACAAAAAGGTTATTGAATAACATAAATCAGGAGATAGATACAAGAAGAATTCTAAATCAATAGATTTCTTTTGGAGTGAAGGCAAATGTATTTCTGCCTAGAACAGGCTATCATCAAAAAGTGAATGATCATGCAAGAAGTGAGAAGGCATATGGGTAAGTCTGAAAACAACTTCAAGAAGGTTTTATGGTACAATTTTGTCTTGTGGCCACTAGACTATTTATACCAAACACTGCAAATCACCACAAACGCATTTAATCCCTCAGTGAAGTACTGTGGTGGCAGCATCATGCAGTGGTGATGCTCATGGCAAATGTATTTTCTGTTTTATAGTTTTAATTTCTTTTTTTTTTTTTTTTGTATTTTCAAAATTATTTTGAAAAAAAATATTTTGAAAACTATTATTTCATATGTCAATCCATAAGGCAGAGTTCATTGTGAATCATTTTAACATTTTACATAGACATTCTTCTTTGATATCACCTCCTACCATCATCTTGTCATCAGGCATATCTGCAAGACTCACTGTTTGACAAATAGCTGGTAAAATGTAGACCTATTATATGGATCATGTGATAACGTAACGTCATTGCAGAATAGTTAATGTGGTTGTGATTACGGTTGGCGTTCTTTGAGTCAAAGTTCACAGCATGAGTTCAATAGCCCGTGGTATTTTGCAATACACTGGGGACAATGAGGGTGATTTCAGCAAGACAATAAATCTCCAAGTTGCACTGAGTAAGGCTCAAGCACACTTCCACAATACGATATCTATAAGATTTATAAGAATTCGATTGTAAACGTAAACAAATGTTTTGGTACATTTGGTGTCAATGTTTCTAAATTAATCAGAAGCATTTGGAGGTTTTTACACATTAGCTTTAGTTTGACTTTAACAGTTTAATAGTTTGACTTACTACAAACTGTGCTCATTTCATCAGTGAGGACAAGATGTCATAAATCAGTCTGGACATGCAAACAAAATTTCACAAACATCCAGATAGCCTGTTTCAAAATATACATTTTAGTGCTCCATGGAGACCAATGCAATCATATTTTGCAAGGTTGTTCTGAAATTATATGTCTAGCCCTTATTTGCACCTGAAATCAAAACATAACTCAATGGTGCTGAAAATCAGAAATGGTAAACACAGCATTATTCTTTTAGACTAGTCTGCATATTCATTTGCAAACTTTAGGAAGATTTATTTGTATGTGACATTTAGCAAAAAGTACATTTGACATGAATACTTGATTTGACAAAACAAGGACGTGATTTGGTCATGATCAGACAAATAATTTATTTGACCTTCATCACACATCAGTTGTAGAACGAATAAAGAGAATAAAGAGTGATGGGATGGTGCTGTACAGCACAAACCAGGCGAGTAACTCGAATGTCAGGCCAATCTGGTTCCACCTAAAAGGAAACAATGACGGAATGAGTGCAGGACGATAAGATCACGCACCTGTGATATGTGTGGTTTTACAAATACACATAAGCATACAACCCAAAGAAAGAGAGGGAGAGAGAGAGAGAGAGAGAGAGAGCTCTGTCCCATGGGGACAACTGCAGATGGCAGCATACGACTGTGGCCTTTAAAATCTAAGAGACTTTTTTCCAAAGGTTTCTTAGATCACACATCAGGTGGAACACCACTGATGAATTTCTAATTTTCAACTTAGTCTCATAATAGTTAAAACTCAGGGTGTTCAGGCTGTTTCTGCTGCTGCCAAACTTACTGTTGCTTTAACTGCTGCTACTTCTGCTCCCACAACACTTTCAGCAGGTCACTATGACCCAGACAAAATCCCTAGAGGCAGCCAAAGAAGACAGTCTGTATTTAAGTCCCTTGGCTGGAGTGCTGCAATGTGTGTTACATTTGGTTAGAAATTCTGCCGCATTTCATAGTAAGACAAAATGTTTACAAAATTTCCTTATGATGTGTTTCTGTTGTTACAATGATGGCGATGATGCTCATTATTCCCTCAACACTGACTAGCCTTAGGTGTGTCTGGGCATCATGCAGGTGATAGCAATTATGTCATTTGAGCTGTTTGAGGTCATATGCTGCATGACATCATGAGATCATGATCCACTGAAAAAATATCCCCAAGTATTTTGGGGGGATAGGATGACTTCATCTCTAAGAATTGTTGTAATACACTCTGTAAAAGAATGAGGGCATCGATGACTTGCGATTACCACAAAACCACAGGTAACCCTTTGGCTTTTTCTCAGTTTGTTCCAGTTGAGATGTGTTGGCAGTTCTCTGTATGTTGGAGCTTTTTGATTTCTTTGGATTCTTCATAAATCACAGTCACTGTGGTCTCAATTGAAAAGTAACTTCCAAATAACTACCCTGTATATAACTGTGAAGTCATTTTTAAATTCTGAAGTCACTTTGAAATTTTGTTTTCCCACAGCGATGAACAGCTCTAATCTCTACAGTAAATAGAAATGACAGTATTTTCTTACTGCACATTTTTTAAATTAAAAGTGCATTGACAGAAAAGTGACATCATGATGAAATTAGTCTGTTGATCCACGTGATTACAGAACATTTCTTTCCCAGGCCAACTCTCAACCTAAAGTCCAAAATCTTGCAAATCAAACAGAGATATCTGCTCAAGGGCAACCTGTGCTAAGCAAAGTTTTTTGCTCCCTGCCTGGAAGTATAATTCACATGAAAGTCACTGTTTGCAGTACAAGTGTATGTGCTTGTGCATGTATGTGAGTGTGTCATGTGCTTGCGTGCAGGTATTTTAGGTATATATCTAGTATGTGTGTACGTGACTATGCGTGCATCAAAGTGTGGGAAAGCATGTTTGACACAGTACAAGAAAAATGAGTGAAAGAGGCAGGTGGAATTGAAGGTACAGAAGGAGAAGAGAGAAATTTATGAATGAGTTGAAAGAATGAGGGCTGACAGATACTCCCACACATTGCCCTACAATAAAGCAAGTTCACTCAATTTATGATCTTGACCTCACAAATGTTCTTGATCCAGACCTTCTGTTGGACCTTTCTTTTTTTTTTACCTCTAAAAAATAAGAGGTGAAAAAACATCCTAAATTGAAGCTGCAGATGTTTTTATCCACCAAAATTATATATTTTAATAAAACTAAAACATAACATGTAATTTTGACACTCTGATTTAATTGAGTGGTTGGGAAATGGTTATAATAAATTTAGAGGAAAATATTGCTTAATGCAAATTAGTAGTTTAAGTTTTTTTTTTTTTGACACATTTGTATCTTTTCCCATTTATTGGAAAGCACTTTTTGGTAAATAAATAATACTGAAAACTTTGATAAAGCATTGATAACAAAGTCCTTACTTCATAAGATTTTTGTTTGCTTTCTCAATGAACCTATTGAATTTATGAATGAAGGCTTTTGAAAGCTGATCAAAGATTAAAGTCTGTGCACCTGAGGGAGGGAAAGTTTGACAGAGCAGTGTGAGCATTTGCAGAGGTTTAGTAGTGGGTTGGGTTGGATGTTGGCGGAATGAGTTCATGGAGTTTATGACTGCGTCACCTACTCTCTGCACCAATTGTAGTTAGGGTGGAATTTGGCTTCTCCCTACTCAGATAGGTTCACTGTTAATCATCAGCCCCACCAGCATCTTGGTGTCTGAACTTCCTGTCTCGCCACACGTCCTGTTCCCAGGAATAACATCCAGGCTTCCAGTGTTAACCACAGAAGTTTGGATACAGGTCTGTAAATATCTGCCGTGCTGCAGGGGCACATCAGTGTTTAGCATAAAGCAAAAGAAAACTACCAATCAGAGGTACAGAGATGAATTAGTGTAACCTTGATCATGTCTAAACTAGATAGACATGCATCAGATAATTGTATTAACTGTGCATCAGTCAGTTTCAAATCAGTTTTTGTTTGTTTTTCAGGCACGGATTGATTTAATTATTTTTTAATGTTTCCCTCCAGGTAATCAGACTTATCTGTATTCATACAGCTTCACATCTTTTAAGTCTTTGCCTTTTGTGTTTAAAATAACACCAACACCATTGCTATATAACACCGAGAAGAGTTATTAGTTAAAAGTTCTTACTGTCTATGATGCCATTGAAGACATCTATGATGACACAGAGGTGCTAAACACAACTGCATTTCAATAAGGAGAAATCAAAAAATATGAAACCTGGTTTAGTAAAAAGATTTTGGCAATTGGATGTGATGTGTGATCATACTTGCCAATCTTGAGGACATGAAAATCGGGAATCAGTGAGTGTAGCCTATATAAATACAGTTGTGCAAAAGTTTGTACCTCCTCTTTTAATGCTAATAATAATTAGCTAATTCTAATAATAATATGTATTTGTGTGTAAAAAGACGAGGCTAACCGTCAGACAACAACATATAACTTTTTTCACTATGCCATCATTTATTTAACAACACTGAAGCCATAAAAAGAACATGAAAGCATGACTGAGGTTTGCTAAACTGCATCTGAACAAGCCACAAGACTGGAACAATGTCCTATAGATAGATGAGAGCAAAGTGGAGTTGTTTGGCCTTGTGGGAATGAGGTGTTTTGGCAGAAACACTAGTTTCTGTATTCTAGCTTCTAAAGGCAAATGTGAGGCCATCTGTGTGACAGCCAAAGCTTGATCAAAAATGGGTCATGCACCATGACACACCAGTAAATCTGCACCAAAATGGCTGAATAAGATAAAATATAAACCAAAATATATATATATAAAATATTGTTTTGGAATGGCCTCATTCAGACCTCAACACAATTAAAATGCTGTGGCAGGTCCTTAAGAGAGCTATGCATGAGTGAATGCCCAAAACCATCAGTGAACTAAAGCACTGTCCCCACAACCAGTCTGTTAAAGACATACAGGAAATTACTACTTCAAGGACCGATTGCATTTCTTAATCTAACCTTCTCTTTCCACTTCCCCTACCCCTACAATACATCATCATACAGTGTCGCTAGCTGCTACATAATATATATGACCACAAGAAAACAGAGCAGCAGCAGTTTTAATGAGTGGTAAAAAAAAATAGGAAAAATCGCTGCATCTGGTCATTAGTTTATTTTTGGACATGGTATGCTGTCAAGTCACAGAGTATCAGACATAAAACTATGTAGATATGCAAGACTGTGCAAATCAGCAGTATAATGGAGCAGCAGTAGAGCTCAGTTGGTAGAGTAATCGTCTGCCAACTGACTGTCCCTCACTTGTAAGTTGCTTAGGATAAAAGAGTCTGCCAGGTGACTTAATGATAGAGAAATAATGCTAGCAAACTTAATACTTAAAAAAGTTTTCAATGAAGAATATTACAAATGGGCACAAGACTGAATGTAACATACAACAACGGTTGCCATAATTAAACCCTTAGATAGATAGATAGATAGATAGATAGATAGATAGATAGATAGATAGATAGATAGATAGATAGCTTATTTGATTGATTGATCGATTGATTAATTGATAATACATTACTGTCAAACATCATTCATTCAATCATTATTATTCATTATTATTATCATCATCATTCTGTTATAAATTGCTAAATGCAGGAGAAAATCAGGAGGCAATTATGTGCGATGTGAAGAATCTTGGGACTGATAATGGCTTAGAAAGCCTAAAAAAATAATTCAAATGATCTGTTACATTTACAATACATAGGAAATAATAAACAGTATACAAAGTGAAGTTAATCTAACTAACTTTCCCTGTTTTTTACAAATGGGCAATTTGTGGTACAACTTTAGTTTCACTGAATTTACAGCTAACTGCCCAGTTACTGTCAGCCTTAGCATTTCAATGTCATATTTTAATATGTGCTAAAGTCCCTTCTCCCTTCTCTTTTTATATTCGTGAGTGCAACATACATTCTTTGAATTAGCAGAATACCAGGTGCCATTCATTTTCTGGTAAAGGTTACAGGGTCAGGTCAGCAATGGTGAGGTAGAACATCTAACGCTGGAGAGAACAGAATTAATCAACTTTTCAGTTCTGTGAAAAGACACGTTCCTCCTGAAGCACTGGTGTTTCATAATGCTTAGTGAGTGTCAATGATCTCCCCTTGTGTCGGACACGAGAGGCCTTATCAGCTCAGCCAATAGATCTTATCAAGTCTCTGGTTAATCAGTGACCGGTCATGGCAAGTTGGAGCTTGTGATATTGAAAGCGTCAATTTTGAGTGCTTGTATCCCTCATCACACTGTCACTGACGAACTGTGAAATCCATCTAAATTCTGAGAGGGCTTTGATTGGTTAATGTGAAGGAGTTTATCATTGTTCCTGAGAAAGTCATGAGTGTGCAGAGTACGTGCCTCCGCCTGTGTTCAGAGCAAAAAGACCAGCGATAAATGTTGAGGCTAAAACTGCAATAACAAGCATTTTACACATTTTCCAAGCGATTAGGTGTAAATGGGACCGTACGTGTCGTGTCTCAGGTGTTGTAGTCCACTTCATGCTCGCTTCAACGGACCATCTCTTGTTTTACTTTTTTTAATTTTGTTCTACAGCCCACAGCTCTGCCACCTATTGAATCTTACAAAAATACAGCCCAAGCATGAGTTCTTATGTCAAACAAACAGTGGAGCTGTCACAGACCTCACTGCAGCCACACGCCAGACAGACTGCGGTGCACCCTAAGCTTAGCTGTTATCATTACTACCATCTTGTCATCAAAACAGACGTACAAAGTACACACATCCTCTAGAAGCAACGTTAGGCGTACGTATAAACTCTGCGGCGTGGGCCACTAAACTCTCAAAGTCATCATTTTACGTTGTAGCTAAACTCCATGCTGGAGCATCAGGTCCAGATACTGTGTGGAGTTGTGCCACTGTAGAGACAGTGATTGTGCACGCCGCTTTATTTCAGTGAGGGACAGCAATGCATGTGTGCAGGAGGGATGTTATTACACATTGGAGAATAGACTGGACACTACCCGGACTGGTAGGCCTAGTAGTAGTCATTCCCTTAGACATTCCCTCAGAGACTTACTCTCTCTTATTAGCGCCCCAATTAACATTTCATGTGGAGGAATCCAAAACTTGAAGGGCTTGCTGTAGTTTTAGTGACTAAATTCACTGTCAGCAAAAAGCAAAACTATCTTCATTATTGCTCTGTAGATTAATGCTATTCATCCTTCCGCCACAATCAGTTGACTGGAGGCATGACCCATTTCATTTCAGCCAATCAGATTCTTGTAAAACATTTATAAGCCAGTCATCTCATTACTGTCATTACTGTTAAATTTACACATTACTGTCAAAATATATCGGGTTGGCAGAGTGTGTTAGAGTGTCTCGCTGCATAATGAAGCTCCTTCCAAGCAGATGCATTTCTGATGCGTTTCTATGTATATTAATAGATAAAATGTCTCTGTACTCAATATTCATTCTGCTGGTATCACCATGAGATATTGCATGAATAATGTTTGGTGAGCCCATTTCAGGAACACCCATGCAAGCCCAAGTCATGGTACCAGCTTAACCACACATTACAGATAATACTTTGTGGTTTGGATCATAAGCAGCTTCTTTCTTCCTCCACACTTTGGCCGTTCTGTGAAGGTGGTAGAGATTAATCTTGGTCTCATCAGCCCATAAACCTTTATTCCAGAACTTTTGTGGCCCATCTCTGTATGTTTCTGCAAATTCCTACCTGGCTTTCTGATTCTTACTGCTGATAAGGGCAGAAAAACTGAAGTTTGGGGTTTCTTCACAGTTCTTATAATACTTCAGTCATCAGCTGTCTTTTTTTTTTAAGCTGAGATGTTCTGTATATGAGTTAATGTATCTGTATACCGGTGGTTTATTTCTTTCTCAGGACATCCCAAATAGTTGTATCAGCTATACACAGTTCCTCTGATTGTTTTCCCTCTTTTCTCAGCGTCAAAATGAACAAATTTTTCCCATAGGTTCATGTTGATTTATCCTTTCTAATGACAAATACACAAATCTTCACAGGTAAAACCCAAAGCTAAAACCAAGAGTACTTTTCTGGTGTTACTTACTGTTTGAATATCAGTCTCATAGTATATATGAGGTGATATGATTGCCAAGTTTATGGTTATATTTAGACACACACACACACACACACACACCCACAAAGGGGGTCAGGTTTAGAGAGGGATCATGGTTTAAGTTAAAATTACTACTTTGTTAAGGTTAGGGGGCTGTTGTCATCACCATGGTCATAGTTAAAAAAAACCAGGGAACCATCAACAACAGCATTCTCTCATCTGAAAGTCTAGTGGATTACTGAACTGTCAGTGTGACGAGCCCGACCTCCTCCATGTCTGGAATCTGTGACTCTGTAATAGCCTCACTCAGCTTCCTGTTTTGCTGCATGGTGTTCAAGAGTCATAATTACAATGGCCAGTAGAGGGCTTTGTCATTTTAATGCAAATGTGTGCTTTTCGGTGGTCTTACTCTACTTAGGAGGTCAAGTCCCCAGAGACGTAAGCTTTTCCCATTGTGCAGACTATATTAAATAAAGGTTGTTTCTTTTTCAATCAGTAGTAACTAAACTGATTTAAATGCAACAGACTGATCAACACTCGGGTTGTATACAATCCAACAAAGATAAGTGTGATGTAATATAATTAGTGTGTGTGTGTGTGTGTGTGTATGTGTGTGTGTGTGTTAGACATAAAGAGTGAGTTTGAGTGAGGTAGACATTATTAGGGTGCAAGGTCAGGAGCTCACAGCAGGATCTTTTTTTTGTTTATGGTCTGTGGCTTGAAGTGAGTAAGACACATGTGCACATCAACAGGGAGTCACAGACAGTCTGTTAACACGAGCCCACTGTAAAACCTGTGAAAAATCTGTCTAATTAACAGATTCAGTTTAACATTTAAGACTGCATACAGCACAGCCTGTACCCTAGAAGCTTCTTGCTGTGTTAGTCACACAAACACAAAAAATAGCCGTAGAGGCAACTTTTTACTGTGTCATTTAACTTTCAGAAAGCAGAATCTTAGATATAAACACTTCCTGTTGTGGTGTTTACTGAAGATGCCTCCTCATGCATTTCCGATGAGTGGACGCCATTTGAGGTGAGTGCTCTATTCTTCCCGGCACACTCATCTCAGGAGAGATCAAGAGAAGGTGAAAACAAAGGAGTCTGGTGTACTCAAGCAAAGGAAGAGGACAGGAAACAGTGGGAAGATAGCTTAGTCTGTTTATGTTATACTTTTAACCTTTAAAACTTTTAATAGCTTTTAAATGTTTCATGAGATTTGAAGTGAATCTGCACATTTGCACCAAATCCTTCTCTCACACCAGCCGTAACTTTTCAAATATTTCTTCCCCTTTTCAGAAATGTCAGTATAATTATGTTACATGTTTGTAAATGGTAATTAACTTATTTTTTACTGTGTTATTAAAAAAAATGCAGAAAAATAAAAAAAAATAAAAAAAATTTAAGGGGGGGGATCAAACTAAAATAATTTTGTTCAGATTACTGGTTGTTTCTTTTGAACTTAACCTTTGTTTTTAGTCGCTTGATAAAACAACTGGTCACTCTCTTCTATTTGCCCTAGGTCCCTGGGTGTAGATGAGTGGTTCAGGACCATGGACAGAGGCTCAGTCAAGTGCACAGTGTTATTGGATGTCCTACTGTTAGATCCTTCCTCTTCCTCATATCATCATCTCTAATGTCATAATAGGTAATGTATGTCCATGCAAAGAGACTATTGATCTGGGCAAAGGATATGGATATGGTGCATACACAAGAGACAAACAAGAGACAAACTCTGAGGTTCAAGTTTGAAATCTCAATTACAATGTGATTTCATCTCACATATTTCAGTATATGTGACTATAATTAACCTGAGCTAGATGATCTATGTTGCCCTTCACAGTTCTGTGTATCATGGCACCAGGGAGCATAATGTTCACATTTTCCCAGACAGTAGATGATAAGATGATAGATAAGATGATTGATCTGAACTCTGATCTGTTTCTACCACAAGCACTACCACGCTACCACAAAATGTGGCTAAAACTTTTTTCATTTGCTATCATTCAAATACTGGTGCTGGTTTGTCTGAAACATCTTGATTGTATTTCATTTCATAAAAGCACCATGTGATTGCAATTATTCATATTCAGCAAGAGCAACTAATAAATTACATTCACTAATATGATGAAACACCAGATGCTTCTTTAGCTTTGCTAACTTTGGTAGCATTTGCACCAATGTGGTAATGAGTTTACAGCTTTTAGGGAAGTGAAAACACTCTCAAATGTCCCCTCAATAGTTATGAAATAGTTTCCCTCTCTAGAAGGAAATCCTGCAGAACACAGCTTTGCTGACCTCACAGTTAAAAACTGCAGATGCACAGTAAAACAGAGGATACATTTGGGGAAAAATTGACACATCTCACGCACATGCTAAAAACTGATGATTTCGCAAAAAAGTCAAAATGATTTACATTGTGTTTTTTCCTAACACCGATCTGCAATTATAGACACTTTATATATTGTAATGATGTCACAAAATTTTGCCAACATGTGACAGGTAGAAGCTGATCTTTGAACCCTACAACTTGATACCAGCAGATAAGTTGATCAATGTTCATTCAAACCGCCCTTGTCTGGATTATTTCTGTATAAGGAGAGGACATTCACACAAACTCTCAAAGGACCATTTTCTTTTTCCTATTTGTTTTGCTCTCTCTCTCTCTCTCTCTCTCTCTCTCTCTCTCTCTCTCTCTCTCACACACACACACACGGTGATATAATAATTAATAGTAAAAAAAATAATACTTTCTTTTTAGCATTTGGTTCTCTATTTATGTAGCTGAAAGTACAAAAAGAGAACCATGCAGCAAAGGTTCTTGGCTGCATTTAAATTGGGGACGTGCAGGTGGTTGGCCCCCAGCAGCCCCAGGTATTACAGAAATCCATATGTTACGCAGCTCATTTGAGGAGTCACAGGTGACTGTGAGCAGCAGTTGCTGCACCTGCAAAACCTGAAACTCTTCATCATCCTTTATCCCTGGACGGCAATCTTGTCATCTATCACTTTCTATCTTCTTCCATGTATGGGCACAGTGCAGGCCTGTGTTCATCACTGCATATTACAGTGTCATGTCTGCACTCAATGACAGATCACACTGTGCATGAATAACGGCAGTGTTGCAGACATGAGTGAAATGCCAGTGGCCAGTGCCACTTCCCTTGCCACAAGTTATTATTTGTGGGAAGAGAAGTGTGTGTGTGTGTGTGTTTTTGTGTGTGTAAATGTGTTAGTGTGTCCAGTAGGCCTCTTTTCTGGTACACGCAGCTCTAGTGCAAAGGCTAGGGGGTAACCTAGCTTAACCTCTGACCCTGTTCTTCCCCCTGTGTGACCCTGCCCCTTGCCCCTGCCTGAACCTACTTTTACCCCCTCTGCCCCCTTGGCTTCTGGCAGAGATGGATGAGAAGGAGGCCGACAAGGGATCACACGCATTCTGCGCCCCTCCTCAATGAAAACAAAGCATGTGGCATTTAAGGAAGACGAGGAGGCCAAAGCTTTAATCTGACAGACTGACAGGCCACAGTCGCCTCAGACAGACCTGGGGAACAGCTGAAAAACACAGCAGTACCACACACAGAGGGGAAAGAGGAAGGTGGGGGGTGAGTAACCTCAAATAGAGATGTTCCCCTGCATTCCTCCTGTTGTCAAAGTGAGCTGTAAATATTTGTCAACGGCCCACAACATGCCTTTACTTTTCTCTGCTGTTTGTGTTGAATGAGCCACATATCAGAGATTCCTGTCTGAGCATCATGCCATGTCCGGTCTCAGGTGGCAACTTGAGTCTCTTTATTGCGGTGTCTGGTTGCCCCCAAAACACCTCTAGCCTCTTGTTTACCCTTCACGTAAAGAAGTAAAACATGGCCTTTCACTTTTACAACACGAAATTGTGGGAATAATGGAATGGAGGCGGAGGAGGATGTGGAGTGGTGACCCGCCTGTTAGGACGTCTAAACAAAGAGGGAGTGCAGAGTCAATCAGACAGACATGACCTGATAAGCTTGGTCCAGCACTCCACTAGCCACTGTTTACTCTCCAGACATACCACTGACCGACAGTCACTTCCTTCCAAGTTGGCCTCAGAAATGGAAGGGGATAAATATGAATAAAATAAGACTGGCAAAGTAAGTTTCTAGATGTTGCTATGACTTAATACATTTGTTAAGGTGTCATTAAGGTATAAAATCTGACAAAGAATTAAGTGATACAATATTAAATGTTAGGAGAGAGAAGTACAAAAAAGGAAACAAAGTGAAACACAGCAGCAGCTCACTGGTGAGATATGGAAAGGTGATGTCATTTAGAGAAAATTGTTGTGGTTGCCTCTACAGAGAGAGGTTTACTGGCCCCAGGCTGGCCGTCTAGAGGGCACACACATCTCTTAGCATACACTGGGAAACACAGGGCCATAAAACCAAACGAGCGCATGTGTGGAGCACCTCATAAATTAGGCCAAATAGCTATGAAATAATACCCCAAAACAGCCATATTAGAGAGACATTTGTAAACATCTTTTATGTCGCTTCAAGTAAGAACCTGGAAGCCTCTTGACTTTATCAGTTCTGCTGATCATTATCCTGATAGTGGTGGTGGTGGAGAGTCCCAAGGAGACAACACATATTCTCTCTTTCTTCTCTGCTTCTTCGCTCTCCCATGCTTTAGATCATGACTCCTCCTGAGTCTCCCCATTTGGTTTTAATGATTACCACTGCAGACATAAGCCAGCAAACATTTATCACTAAAGTAGACCTCTCACTTAAAAGGTATTTCCTCATACATATATATTCTTCTCTCAACATAGGAGGGTTAAGACTCCTCTCATCCCTGATAACATATTATCTATTGGCTTAAGATGTTGACAAGAAACAAATTCTCTGGAATGACAAAAGCCTGGTATGTGCAACAAGGAGGGTGTCTCCCACACTCCCTCAGAGGAGTGCCCCCCAGCAACACATCTACACTCCCCCATCCCCATGCCTCTGAAGGATGTTTTTGTTGGGTAATTGATGCAAAGGTGCTATTGATAAGAAAGAATGAAGCATCAAACGACCTCAGAGAATTAGACAGGTTGGGAGGTTTTGTGTTTGGCTGAATCAAATGTCTGGAAAACACCACCAAAGGGAGGATTAATCAGTCTCCATTTCTGTTCTTACGTTTTCTGTTATTTCTCTCTCTTTAACCCCTCCTCCATCAGTGTCTTTTTCACTATTGCATGTGTGTGTCCTCGTATGCATCCATTGTGTGCACCATCAAAACCACGTAAGATTTGAGAAAATCTCTACCACAAATTAGGTCTGTCACAGATGTGTCATCTTGTCTTAATCCCATTAATGGTTGCATAATAGTAAAGGTTAATGTGAGCTTTAGACAGTTAAGGTTTTGTTACAATAAAACAATGTTGTGTATGGTTTAAGTTTATAGTTGTGGTTGGTGTTTCAAAGCCTTTGGTCATGGTTAAATAAGAAGAATTAACCACATCAACATATTTGTGTCCACCTTGGGTCTGTTTGCAGTCACGCTGGATATTTTTGTGCTCATGTGTCTTCAGGAGATCTGTTACAGTATATGAGAGATTCAGAACAGCCAGAAGATTGTTCCACCTGGACTTCATAAAAGCCATGCCACACAGACTTTGGCCTATTTGCCACAGACTGATGTCATAGGTTGAAGTCCTCTGCAGAAGTAGGCCAGGGCCCTCTATGATAACAGTTTGCTGACTAATCATAGCGAACAAGCCAGGAAAGAGACAATGCTCAAACTCAAAGGAGCTTTGTATATCGACAGCAACTCACCAACAGCCTCAAAGCCACTGGGGCCTCAGTGACGGACAGTCCCCATCCTGAGAGGTTGTTGGTGTTTGACGCAGCTTAGAATGGCTTTATCAACAACTGTGTTTGACATAAAGGGCGTGTTTGTATATGTTTTCCCTACTTCTGCTGCAGCATGCATGCTTGTTTCTTATCTAGTCCTTGCATCTACGAATCAGTTGGCTGACTGAAGTCCAAGGTGGCTGCAGAGTGTAGCTAGTATGGATTCTGTTTATTGTTCTGCTACTGAGCAGATCTCTCACTGTGGCCTCTTAGTGAGTGGAGATGCCTTTCCATTGTAGGAGGGAGAGAAGAGAAAACAACAACAACATAAGAAAGGGGGTAGGGGACTGTCTGCTTATTGTGTTCACGAGTGTGTGTGTGTATTGTGTGCAAGTGCATGTGTATAAGTGTGTGTTGCAGACATGTTGTGTAAGGTTCAAGCTGCCCAGAGGGGGGTTTGGGCTTGCCTGCTCTTAGGGCTGGGCATGTTCCTCAAATGCTGACCCTGGAATTCCACGGCCTGGGGTCAGCATTTTTATTTGCAATTCCACCTTACACTATTCCACAAAACACACACATCACTGATTTTCTGCTGGCCAGAGGAGAAAATAGCTTCTGTAACAGAAGTATTTACACATACGCTAAAAGATAATCTTCTGCCAGCAGCAACTTCTCTGCCAATCACACACACTGATAGAACAAATCAGATAAAGAAGCGCAAGTTCTTTCATGCAAATTATGGTGCCAAGGGTCAGTTTGCACAAAACATGTGAAAAATGTGGATTTTTCTAATCCAGTGATAGCACTGCCTGAAGGCTGAGAAGCCTCAGAGAGGGTCTGCTGCAAACCTCAGACTGGAGATGGCAGTTAATTCTAAAAGCAATAAATTTTGCTGCGTCTGCATAGTAAAACATAGGGGCTATGACAAAAAAAGCAGCGGCACTCAGTATATACTGCTTTGGTTGCATACATATTGGTTGAAATTTTTCTCAAAGTAACATTTATCTTCTCTTAGTACAACCTCACCTGTAACTGGTTTGTAATTTGACTTCACTACAAATCTACTACTTTTAGTATAACCTATATTTATATGTTGTTCAGAGAAGTCTGTGATTTGTGAGCTGACAAAGAAACAGACTTTAAGTCACATAGAGTAAACCAGCATTCTCTCGCAGCACCATATCCAGTGTCAGTCTGAAGAGAAGCCAGGATTTATTCTGTTTTGACTAAAGTGTCAGCCTAAATGTGGAGAAAAGCATGAAATTTAAACTTTCTCTCGCAGGACTCTCGGCTCTTTGACCTATTCACCTGCTCAGTATGATGATATGTCTAGTTGTTGTTGTACAACAACTGTGAATTACTGTCAGATGAAAGGTTGTTGTAAATGTCAGCTATAGGGTGGCCTGTCTGTGTCAAAAAGTTTTTTGGGGAAACTGTAGAAGTGAAACTCCCAGTAATGTGTGCTGGAGGTCAGCCAGCTCACTTAGGTTATACGAGGTCAGTCAAGTGCACATTGGGAAATGTACAGCTTTGTATGAAAAACAACTTCAATGACAGTGAGTGTGTCTCAGAATGTTGAACTGACATATACTAAAAAATTAGTTCCAATGACATTTGTAACATGTTTGTGCCACAGCGCTTGCCTGCTCTCCTCTAAACATCAGACACATGCAGAAGGGTGGACTCTGAGGGATCTGGGGGTTTGTTAAAAAGTGCCCCTCTCAAAATTAATTAGCCTTTGGGGGTCCTTTTTCCTGTCACTGATGCCTTACCTCTCTTGGCATATAAGCACTAGTATAAATTCAGTTTTGTAATTTACAAGCAAGTAATTGATATTTGTTTTATTAATGTACAGGTGTGTCCTTTACAGCGGTATCTGCAAATATTTGTCTTCACATTGGCCTAACCCATAAGCTTTCTTTTTAATCTCATACTTACAGTTGCATGATCATCATCATGCTGTTTTTCAAATATAATATTTCAATTTGATTGACATCAAATGTGTAAGCAAGTAACTGAGTTTGTTATAAATGCATATTTTTTACACATAAGGCCCCACCCCTGAGAAGCTCTACACATCCCCTGCCATTTCTATTTCTCTACTTTCAAACTGATGAAATGTGCTTTCTAGCTACTGAGGAAGACCTAGCAGTTGATCTATATAGTAGTAGTAGTAGTAGTAGTTGTCCTTTCTTAAATAACATATTAT
>OMLM01012682.1:20688-31216 GCA_900302695.1 Helostoma temminkii
CACAAAAAATGGCCCCAAACTGCAAGGCCAAGAGGAAAAATGATAAATATGATCTATCAAATGGTAGAGCCAAATAAATTTAGTGTAATCTGCTACAGCTTCAGCATCTGACTCATGTGTTTCTGTATGTGATGTTAAACTGACAATGTTGACAACCAAATCCAAAAAACAGCCGACACTTTCCAAACCTCCTACTGTGTGAGGAATTTGTGTTTAAGCAAAGCAAAAACACTGCGGCACACGCAGACGCACACACTCTTACACATGCTCTAGCCTAAATGAACATAGCAGAGCAGCAAACCATTACACTCACCATTCACTTCCTTGTACTGTTTTTATTCATTGCACACGTACAGCTGCAGATGCACACACACACACACACGTGCATCCTCTCAGCCACACTATCTATCAAACACATGCGCATACAGAACATCACACATAATCCCAGAATTGCACAGACTCGGCTAAACTTACTCACCATCCCATTTTTTTGTTTGTGACACTGCGTTAGCGGGAAGCCCGGCTGTGAGCTAACCCCACCGTGTTTTTCTCGTCTCTTCTGTTATGTTTGGCACCTGTTTTGTGCATGCACACACACACACACACACACACACACACAGGGTTCTTTGCCACGTGCTATTAATACATAGTAGAAATTAAAATTCTTTCCATTCCTGTCTTAAAAATCAGTGCCAGAGGTTTTAGACATACAGTGCATCCTTTGTCAATTCTGTTTGTTCTATGGGTCATATTACACATTACTTTCCATTACTCAAATTTTTGCTTTGTGTTAGCTCCCACTAACAATGTTTTTGGCTTTGGGTGATCATAAGAAATGAAACATAAGAAATGATGAAGAGGCCACCCTCTTTAACAAACAATCAAACATGATGCTGCAAAAAGGTGACCCCATGGATGTTATTTCCCGTCGGTATGTTGTTTTCTGAGTCTTTGGGCCTTGGAGGGGTCAGTTTCAAATGCAATGTGGATGTAGTAAATGATATGAAGTGATGAAATGAAGTGTTATTGTGCACTTTAATCTCATGTTTTTCTGCTACTGTCCCCGTCACCCTTCCCCCACCTTTAACCAAAACCCCACACTGATGACACATGGGGGAGAACTGAGCTGGCAGACACATCATTCCTTATTATCAGGCTGAGCCCAGCACCCCAGGCCCCAGATCAGCAGGTGATACTGCTGGAATGTGGACTGGAACAGGTGAGAGGGACATTTAGGGAAAAAGACCCTGTAGCGTCATCTCTGTCCCTTCTGCTGCACAGTTTCCTTCAAGATCGTCTGCTGGCAAGCCACTGACAACAACTCTGGATCCTGCTCCATGTTTTGTTTGGCCGCTGTGAATATTTTCATAGAAAGAACATCTTTATTGACAAAACTTTGTTGTACAAGGTTGTTTTGCTTGCTTTTTTCCTTTGTTTGCCAGTCTATGTCGAGAACTCTGTCTCCTGACTGACTTGAGAAAGATACATAATAGTAAGAATGATATAATTGTTTATGACGAAAATAATGCTTAATTTTGCAAAGGCAATAATTGGTATCAAGCGATGACAGCAAAATTTACCACTGAAAGTTGCAGTTTTGAAATCTTTCATTCTGTTTTGTATTGTCTTCATCAGGAAATAAAATATAAAGACAGAGATGGAAAGAAAAGCCTCAAGGCATCTAATGCCAGGAATTGCAAAGGAATGTTAACTGATGACTTATACCTCTGGCAGAATTTCAGACTATTACAAGCTCTGGTATAAGAGCTCATTTGTAATGTTGCTGTTCTTATCCTGCTTTAAGCCTTATTGAAGTAGTTTAATCTGTTTTAGTATTGCTTTATGTTTGCAACACAATGTATTTGGCCAGGTCTCTGTGGCAAAATAAGTATTCAGTCTCACTGTGTCAGGTATATAAAAGTTAAATAAGAAGACAGTTTTACCTGTAAGTAAATACCTCAGCCACAGCTGACTCCCCCTCTCTCTATCTCTCAGCCACAGTAGAGCCCAGCAGCTGTCAGAGTACTTACAGGTGTTAAAAGAGTCCATATTGATGAACTCACTCTGAGTACTGGGAGCTGAGCAGCTCTCATTGTTTACCACACCATGGGCTGCAGGTGGTCAAAGCTGCAGGGCTAATAACTGACATTATTAATGAACACTGCCACGAGAGATACTTGACTGAAACTACGAGACAACATTTCACATTTTTAAAAATCAGTTTCAACATGGAGGTCAAATAAAGACAAATTGTTATTTGTAGTGATGGCCTGTCAGTAATTGCTACCAGGCAGCAGTTGATTCACCGAGCACACGTGGGACAAACAGAAGGTAAGCAGCAGTTTGTCTGGAGGAACGTCTCCCTGTTTGACCTGGCCTCAGACACCAAGCTAACTCTCGCTTTAATGATAATAATAAGGCTAACATGGTATAGCCTTTATCCCTCCTAGCCCACAATTACTAGCCTGGCACTCTGTGTACGCACACAGTCTGTCTGGGTAGCAAGCCATTGGATAATTCCCGGTTACCTGTCACAGCCACTTTTCACAAACACAATTAACATACAAATGCCAGAAAAAAAATGTTAGTGGTTACAAACACACATGCACAGACATGCAGTCAGGAACATGCACACGCTGCACATATGAATTAGCTAAACATGTACAGGGAGCCAAACACGGATTTGCAGCTAATTTTGTTGCCCAAAAATCTTTAGTTAAACCACTGCTGTTACCTCATCTCTCAGGATCATTCAAAATGCCAGAGGGTTTATGTGTTCAGTGAGTAACAGGAAATTACTGCCAAAGTTTTGTGTTGATTGACAATAAAATAAAAGCAATTTGTGAGTGTTTGTGTAGCTTAGTGTTTCTAACATCATTCACTCCCTGGAAATACATAATGGAGACACTGTGACCGCTAAAGCTCTGAATGTCGTCCAGGTATTTTTCTTGTTTGATGAAAAGGCATTTCAGACATAATTATTTGACTGGCGTATTTTGGGGTATTTGATGGGATATTTTATTAAATGTTTTTTATTTACGTTTCGCTTGAGCTGCTGGAACAGAAGCTGCTATTACAGAAGTACACATCCTACACACGTGTCTACATGGATCAGTCTAGTGTCTGTTATGTGTCATTGTTAGTGTTGAAAACAGTGAATCCTCTGTAATAATTGCAGCTACGTATTCCATAGAGAAGAACAACAACAACATTAAACTGTAACAAACTTTTGTGTCTAAGTCTGGGCCTTAGAACAAAGATGAAATGAAGCTCTGAGGACGATCAAAATGTCAGAAATGTAACTTAGAGGAATATCTTTCTGGGTTTTTAAAGTAAAGAGTAGATTTATTTAATCAATGTGAAGAGCAACTGGTGCCCACTATAGAGAGGCAGGGTTGCTCTTTGGACCACTTACGATCCTAGCAGCTGAATTTTTGCTGATGTCAGACAGCAGGGAACTACAACAGTCTGGTCATGAATATGTGGATGACGGAAATGGTATGATCTTTGAAATGCTCCTGAGATGTAGGAAATGGGAATAAACCATTAATGACACAAAAATTCCTGGAGTGTTGAGATACTTTAGGGGACAGTTAACCTAGGCCTTTGCAGATATCTGTACTGTCTTGCTCACTGATCAGTATTTCAGTCTTGGCAACATGGAAGTGATTACTGTAGCACTGGATAATGCAAGTACAGTAGACAATATGTAAGCTACTGAACCACAGACTGCTGTCCACTGACATCACTTTCCGAATACTGTTAACACTCAGCACACACGTCTGCTCTGATGGCCATTCACATACATAAGAATGAAACAGACCAAAAAATCTCAGTTCCCAAATAGCAGCAGCGTAGTAAGTCTATAAAAACATACAAAAAGATGTAATGTTTTTGGACTTTTTCATTTACTGACATGACAAAATAATTTCAATGTCTATTTCCTAAGTGACAAGTTGTGAATTGGATGGACTGATCCATAGAGCTTCTAAACAACCTTCATTTTCTGTCCTTTTAATTGTTGTGGTACATCTGTGTGAGTAATACAAAATAACACACAGAAAATACTTTGCAATCTTTAGATTTGAATGCTGCGGTTTTACCACCTCAAAGTTATGGTCCTGCTTTCTATGATTTTACTTCATTGGTTAACTTCATGAAGACCTTGTGTTGTGTTTTTAAGAGAAAAACGTTCTTTTCCTAGAAAGGCCTGGCTGAGAAAGAACTAACAATCTGTCTGCTTTGTCTATTTTGTGTCGAAGTGGATTAATTGAACATGGTGATTCAACCCCTACCACACACAGACAAACACACATAGTTTCTCATCCTTGTATGTGCCTGGAGGCTTTGAACTTGGTAACACTGGCCAGGATGGTCAAAGAAGTGTGTCTAGTCCTTTTAGATGTCCACAGGCTACAGAACTTCTTCTTGTCTGTGATCCATCCCATAATAAAGGTCAGATGATGAATGTCGGGCAGTCACATTATCATTTATTCTTTTCTGTCATGTCTTGCATCATTGTGCATATGTTCTCCACTGTGGCACAGTTTACTGGTCTCCCATAGGCAGACTATTAATTGCTTGGCGCCTCTCAAGAAAAAAACAGGAAAAAAGCAAACAAAGAAACAGTTTTGTTAATAGCCTGCTGTTGTTGGCTGCTGATCTGGCCCACGTAGTAATGCCAGTTCTTTTGGAACACACACAAACATGATTCTGCCACCCATCATTAGCAGGGCTCTGTGAACACAAATGTGTGTGTATTGGCATTGGTATGTGTGTGCATGAGTTCATATTTGCATGGGTGTAAATATGCATGTATGTGTTATTGTATGCAAGTGTGTAAATCAACATGTAAGTGTTAATATATGTATGTGCGTTTTCGTGTGTGTTTGTGTGTGCGTGTCTGATTGTTTGTTTGTGTACGTAAGATTACACACACACACACACATAAACACACCACACAAACACACACATACATCGTCTTTCAGTTGTGGCATTTTTGGACATTTTCCCATCCACATTACTGAAGCATGAGAATGAAATTGACAGTCTTAGGCTGAATGATGGCACAGCAGACGCAAACAACTGCTGCCAGCTTCCATGGCAAGTATCAGCGGACAATTGTTTGGTGGAGCCAAATGGCACAGTTGCAATGTCCTTCTCGAGCAATTTCCTCACAAATATTTGCACTTTTCTGTTAGGTTTTTGTCTGTGTGCGTGTGCTGGTGCATGATCTACAACAGTATTTGACGTGTACGACTCTGATGTAGCAGTTTCCTGGATTTTTTTCACCGTGAAGTGGTTTGTTTTTCATGTAAATTCATTACCAATTATCAATTATTTTATGAGCCAAGAGATTTTGCACGCTATGCCAGTTGCTGACAACACGTAAAACAGAAGTTCCAGAAAAACAAGGATGAAGAAGGTCAATGAGAAGAAGAGAAAGAGGGCAATAAAAGCAAAGAACTCTGTAACCCCTGGACCCTGACGAGGGACAAAGAAATGGAGCTTATCTTGTTTATGTGAGGAAGATAATCTGAATGCTCATCTGGAGAGAGAGAGAGAGAGAGAGAGAGAGAGAGGAGCCTCCAGTAAAGCTGTGCGCAGACACTGGCACACACTGCCTTCTGTGTGTGATAGAGAATGACAGCTGGACACACACACTGGCACTCACTCAACTGTTGCACAGAAAATTCCAACTCAACACTTGTCATTCAAAAGCACATAATAATATCCACAAGGATCAGTGTATGGTTCATAAAAATGAAAAATGATGTCTCTTTGTACCGCATAAATCAATAATTTACGTTTTGATAGTTTGAGATTTAGAAACTTGCAAAAACTAAAACTCTTCTTGTGAACAGACATCTACCAGCCGATTACACAGTAAGTCTATTTGGCTGCCATTTAGCTCTGTTTGTGTTGTTTATCCCTACCTGAACAGAAATATTGTCAGCCACCCCAACAGAGAGTCATCCAACAGAGTTATTTGAAGTGATGGATAGGTATGGATCATGGCCTGCCTTGTAATTAAGAGAGATTGCTATTTTCCCCTCAGAATGGGCTCTCCTATCCTGATCTGTAATTATATGTTGTTCAAACATAGAGGGGAGTGTCCCTGGTTATTGTGCAGCCTGCTTTATTCTGCCTCCACCACCACAACAAGTGCCAGCATCACTGATTGTCTGACTCTGGTTTGAAAGTTTCAATTCTGTTTAATTTATCACAAAGAATAATGTGTGTGTATTCTGCGAAATTTGTTTCACTGCCACAAGTTTGCACCGTTCACTGTATTGCCTCTAATGTAACTAATGGATCATGGCAGGAAAACAGTGCTCGTGTGTGTGGGGGGAGTGTGTGTAGTTCCAGGTAGTGCCCCAGTGACCTCCACATAGTGACACTGACGTGGAACAATGATGAATGCCCTGAGAGAATGAAGTAAGGACCCACCTGGATAATGTTAAAGTTAAAACTGAGAAACTTTAAACGTTACAAGATGCTGACCTCCTCGTTTAATTAAGTGCAGCGTTTTGCTTTTAAACTTTTACTGCCAGCCACCTCAGCCTTCCTGCAACACCTTCAATTAAATTTAGCCTTTAACAAATTCATGACTATTTCATAAATGCCAAAAAGTGATAAAGGTCATAATTGCGGGAAAATGACAGATAGTGTGCACTGATGCTCTAATGTGTCTTTTGTACAAGAATATGGATATGGTTTTAAATCTTCTCAGCAGCCACGAAGTGTAACATTTGACCCCTGTGAATAAGTATAGTCCTGGCAGTCTTTGCACCACACACAGAGTATATTTCAGTGTAAAGCTGTGACCCCCTTGTTTTCCAGTAAGAGGAAATTGTCATGCAATGACCCAGTGACCACACTAGAAACCACTTCCCTCTTTGTTATGATTTTGTATGGCTTAACCACCTCATTTCCCGTGTTCTGGCCCTCCAGAACACAGTCTACCCCACACATTTTGTCACATCCCCATTGCTCTTCTGTTGCTGCCATCTCTGACCTTTCAATGGTGTGTTGACAAAGACACCAAAACCCTCAAAATTGCAAAACTTTACAAATCTACAATCCAAAGTGCTCTATGTTTAGTGTATGAGTGGGCTGCTTTTTGTGAGACAATCAGACATAAACCGAAGACAAACACTCACATTGTGTATTGTGTAGTTTGTTTTGGTCTCATCTTCATACCTTGAATGCACTTATTGTTTGTTACATATTGCTGGCTGCGGTAGTAGAAATGCAAATTTTGTTAAACGCAAATACTTGAAGTATAATAGTTATGACAATGTGAGCCATGTCAACAAAACAAGAACATAGACTTGATCAAGGAGAAGATTCTATACTGCCGACCCTTTCTTCTTCTCCTCCTCGTAGTTTTGTTAAAAAGCCACTGAAACTTCCACTTCATTGTTGAAATGTCAGAACTTAGGGTTACATAATTAGGAAAGCCTCCTCACAGCTTCTGGTTGATTAGGAATCAACAATTAGGTAGTTTTGTGGGGCACTGAAGAAACACAATCCCCTCTTTATACTCTGGCCCTGCTGTAACCACCTCAACGCTCATACAAGGATGTAGATCGATTTATATTTTACATTAAGAAATTTGCGGGAATTAGCCAAATGGTTTTATTTCTACGTAAATAATGCTACAGTGCTGGATGCTTGAACCCTTACACACCACACACTGGAATTTTGACCATTTTAGGGTGCCAGTACAGTTTGTCCTGGCTGCAGAGCTTCTGTGGTATGACCCCCTTTCCCTCCGATTCTCTCTGTCTCTTTCTCTCAATCTCATCCCCTCTCACCATCCTGCTTTTCAGTCCACAGCAATTAGAGAGGCAAAGTAGGGAAAGAGGAATGTGTGAGCACGCTTTGTGAGGATTGGGAGGAAGAGCGAGGGAGCACAGGGGAGAAAGTTAGAGATAAAGAGACGACGGAGAGATGAGAGAGAGACAGAGGAGGGGAGGATAAGAAAGGAGAGAAGAAGGCCTATCTTAATTGGCCTGTGTGGCCACGCTGGGCTGTGATGGTCTGGGCTTGCCAAACCCTGTGCCTCAATAGTTGGCCTGGCCTTACATGCATCCCGTGCATCCGGCCAACCACAACTAACTCTAGTGTGCTCTTTGGCAGTTTCCAATGTCAGGCCTGGGAGAGTTGTGCCACCCACATCTACACTCTGCTCCACAGTTCAGAAGGCCTCTCAGATGGGGATGGATGCGTGGGTTTGAGTTTATGGTTTATTTGGCTCCACCGGTTTAGGTTGAGGTGGCATTTCTGTGCTCTTTCTATTGTTAACTTATTTAGGATAATGTTATAGTGATTTTATGGCTCCAGATTTAGAAGAAGATTAAGTTTAAATTTGGCAACAACTTAAAAATGCACCTACCCAAATTACATGCAAACCTTGGTTTTGAACCTTTTATGCTGAACCATTCTGTTTAGACTTTTATATTACTAAAACATTAAAATCCCACATTGAATGAGAAAGTATTTCTTCTATGTAGCTAATTGTACTGAAATATCTCCCTTCTCAACTATGCCACAGCTTTAAGGATTTTGACAGGAGCAAACCACCATATCCGTCAAATTTAATAATCAACATAACAAGCATGTGTCTTATTGCACTATTGCCCGCTTTGGCTTGTCTTGGTTGACTTATGTTGTTACAGACACTGTACAGTGATAACATGATGAGCCCTGAGGACCAAAGAGTCCCTGATCTGATCTCCAAACTCTAGAGACTCATACTTTGTATTACATAAACACCTGCAGGGAACAAGCTCAGCTCCAGAGAGGGTGCTGGAGAACACACACCTGCCAGTTGCCACTTGTATATGAACATTTGCATATGTTCTCATGCAAATTCAATTTGCGCATGATTATGTATGAACTTGTGTAGCCTCTGGCCATCCTCTAGAAATTAGCAGTTTTTGGCAGCATACACTTCCAGCTAAGTGTTTCCCCTCTTATTGTAAGAGGGTGGACTCCTTAGTAGGACAATAAGCTTTCATGAGACAGGCAAAGGTGATTTAATTGAGCAATTTATGACCATAAAATACAGAACATGAGCTCTTCTGCAGCAGTTGCCAACCAGTTTCTTCACTTTCCCAGAAGCAACACATGTGGATCTCATCACTATAAGTCAGTATATAGCTCTAAAGCCAAAGGAAAGGAGATTCCTGTCTCTCCTGGCTGTAAAGTTCAAACTCTTTGATGCCAGCCAAAAAAACAGAACTGAGAGCCACAGTAAAGTCTGCTACAGCAAGATAACCCCAGTGCCCAAAACTGTTCCATTCTGGGAACAAAGATACTATATTGTAAATCTGCCCAGTAACAGACATCCCATGGGTGGGTATGTTCATGCATGTCAACAATGAAAGGTCGTGCCATTTTCAGAATATGCATGTGATAATTTGAGACATGTCGGTTCCTAAACTTAGTTTCTGAAGTGGAGCTCGCTCCAGTAGTTAGCAAGCCGCTGGAGGATGGATGTACGGATGGGTGTGTCAGAGGCAGTGAGAACAGGTCAGGTTTAGTGTGGCATGCAGTAGAGGAAGGACTGAGGAGTTGTGGCCAGCCTGCTTACCACTCTGTGAGTGCTGATTTCCACTTTGGCACACTTTGCCCAATCAGAGAGCAGGAGACAGACAGACAGAGACAGACATAGAGGCAGGCAGAGATGGAGAGCAACAGAGAAATGAGAGGAAAATGGGGGGAGGGAAGGTAAGAGGAAGCGAGAGGGTGCTAAAAGCAGCTGGAGATTCTTTGCAAGGACTTAAAATGTAATAAATCATTTACAGGGTACACAAAATTTAATTGATTTTAAAAACTCACAAAACACACACACACCAAAGTGAAAACACACATCCAAAGTCAGGCAAATTCACTAAGCAGGCAATCTTTTAGACATTGTACTTTTGATAAAATGTTTTTTTATTGATATTAAAAATGAAAGTACATGAATTGTGCATTTCGGACGTTCTAGCGTGCAGAGGTTAAATCAATAAAATACACACAGGCTGAGTGAGCTACTGACAGAAATATCTTGCCATTGCTCGGCAAGATATCTCTTCATATTCAGCGAAAAGAAGTGGTTGTCTTTCACGCCTTCATAAGAACACTAGAGTAGCCTGTTTGAACATTACAATAGTGAATGAATGCAGTCCTAGCAGGAAAATGTAGAATAAAATAGAAACTATAATAATAATATTATTAATAATAACATTAACAATAATAATAATAATAATAATAATAATAATAATTGCACTGCCTGCTTTGTTGCACAACTGAAGTAGAATAATTAAGAGACAGGACGCAGCCTTAATTGAGATCTCTCTGGCAAAAAGAAGATATAAAGTATTGGCTTGACTCTTCACCACAGTGTGGTGAGTATCCATTAAGTCTCCATTTCATGGGGTGATGCATGACACAACAGAGAAGGAAACTATAATGTGGCACAGAATGACCTTGTTTCTGACATGGGCTTGAGTGGTTTGTCTCAGAACGCTGCATG
>OMLM01012684.1:0-11700 GCA_900302695.1 Helostoma temminkii
GAGACTCAGAACAGGTGTGGAGAGGGATGAACCAAGGAAAACCAAAACCAGCATACAAAAAAAAAAAAAACAACAAAAAAAAAACGTTCAAAGTACAATAAGTTAATAATAATAATAATAAAAAATACAATAAAACACTAAGCCCAAAACAAAACTCAACCAGGAAACAAGCAGTAAAACAAAAAGGAACTGGAAACAAACCACGAGTTGAATTCATCAGCAAACAATCACAGGTGCATACACAGACGAACTGACAAACTAGAGTGTGAGGGAAAGCAGGTATATAAAGGGAGTGGTGATTAATTAAAAGCAGCTGTGGGTGATTGTGTGACAAAGAGATGATGCAGGCTGACAGGTAGAGAGGATTGAACTAATCACACAGGTGAGTCAAAGAGAACAGAGAAAACAGGAAATGACCAAATAAGGAAAGAGTGAAACTAAGTGGGAAAACCTGAACTTAGGGAAAAACACAGACAGTGAGTGCCGAGAGAGAGAGAGAGAGAGAGAGAGAGAGTGTGTGTATGTCCAGGGAGGCTGTGGGGGTGTGGTGAGCTGAACAGAGTAAAAATGAGCAAAATAATCAGGGGAAGTGATAAACAAGGTGAGAACTGAAATAAAGAAGGACACGGGGCAGAAACTGTGACAAAAAAAAGCAATAAAAAGAAATGAAAATAATTCTATCAAATTAGAGTAACTTTTGTAGGTTGATCCAAAGTATAATTGTTTCAGTGTATGACTATATGTTTAAAGAACTACACAGTAAAATATACTTCCTGTAAAATATATAATTTTCACAGAACAGAAAGACGTCAGCAATACGTTCACAGACGAGCAAAACAACACCATAATCAATATGGTTTTGGAAAACAATCACCCTGAGGAAGCTGTACTGTGTGTACTGTGTTTACCAACATGTTCATGTGTTCATGTGCAGCATCTCAGTACTCCGTACACACATGTATGTTTGTTCTCCTCTTTTCAGAGAGTGCTTGAAGTTGATGTCAGTGCTGTTCCCTAGGAACATACATAGTGATGAGGTAGGATTCAACCTGCAGAAGGTGATGAGGAAGGGAGGAACATCATTAGCAGCTGTGCCATTGTCATTGTCCTCAGGCAATGTGGGGGAAGTGTCATCATGCGGGCTGCTACCGAACAGCACATCATTCACAATTTCATCCCTAACCAACAATCCTTGATGAACCCAAAAATATTCTTTTCCTGTGGGAGGATGAGCAGCCATTGTCTGTTGTCATTTGTTTGTTTTTAACTGACCATATTGCACATTTCTAAAACCAACAGAGGATTTTTTCAGCATTGTGATGGAAAGTTACTAACAGACCCCATGAGCGTGTGACACTACTCCAGGCAGCGGAGGATGCATGTGATGATGCTGCTGTACTTACACTGTAAATGACAAAAAAACCTTAGACTTCACCAAAATGAGAAAAAGAAAACATATTTCCACACTTGAACGTGTGTTTTGAATTGATTTCACTGCTCTGTAAGACATAAGCGTATGATAGCTGCATGTATTGTTTTGGTGAAAGGAATGAGTTTTAAGAAGAGAGAAGATTGTTAAGCGCTGTGTTTATGTTCAAAAGGCCTGTCATAGCTGTGCACTGTTTTATTTCATCGGCTTAGAGCAAATATAAAATAAATTTGCATTGATTTCTTCGTTTTGCAAGACAAGTCAGAGAGTTTGTAGCTTGAAGTTTGGGTTTTGTGTTTACCATTTCGAGAAAAAGGAAAGGGCGATTTCAGGAAGCTGAAAAAAAAGTAAATATATTTACTTTTTATTATATTTATTAAAAACAGATATTAAAAACTTCTTCAGCATCTGTTCGACTTTACCTGTGCCTCTTTCGCCTGACACAGCTCACCCTGACCTCTTCTTCAGAAGGAGCAGAGGACGGTATGATGACTCCACCTCCCGTACTGGCAGTCAGGCTGGCTTCAGCAGCCTGTAGTGGGCCAATTATGCTCTACCACTAGAAACTTCATTGCCCTGTACCACTGTGAGCTGCAGGTGAGTCACGCCGCTGCTTTTCCCGTGGGTGAGTCCATAGCCTCCTAAAAATAGTATTCAATTACTCGCTGTGAAAATGGTTGTGGAAAGCATATTCATAGTCCTGCTGGAGCTTGTGTCTTTGTGAGCGCTTACATATAAGCTCTCACGTTTCCCGTTTCTTTTCCTCACTTCACAGATCTGTTATGTTTGCTTTGGGTCTCATATATTTATGACAAACCTCTGGAAGGAACGGCAGAACTGCTCTCAGCAGGTTATTCAAAGCCTCCTGTGCATATTGTGACACTGCGAACCCTTTTTCTCTACTTCTGCAAAAATATGACCTAAAAAGTGATCAGATTTTCTTGAAGTTCTTAAACTACATAAGGAGAACCCAATTATAGAAACCAGGCAAAAAACATAACACGTATTCATGTATTTAATGTGCAAAATGTTCTAATCTTCATGGCTTTGTGTTTTATTCATGTTTATTGTACAGAACGCTCTGTCATGAGCATAGAGCTTCTTGTTTTGATTCTGCAGATCTGCTCTTTAAGCGTTTAGTTTTGGTAGTAAGAGATGCAAGTGAAACCAGTTATGAAGACAGGCTACTGACTAAATTAGATTAAATTAGAAGGTGACAGTAACTGATGAGATCACGCCTGGTTTGTCTGTTTTTAGTTGTTATGTTTCCTTTGGGTCATTTAGTGTCCACTTTGTGGTTGTTTTGTGCCTTTGTGATGATTTTTGTTTTGTTTACCTTTATGAAATCATTTTGACATTTTCCCACACAAATCAAGCAAAGGCAAAGTGCCTAAAATACCCACTCAGGCAAATCAACTCAAGGGTGTCACAGCTGCAGTCGGTAAGAAATTAAAAGTGCTGATGAATGACGCAGTTTTAGAATAATGTTTCTGAACATTTTGGTGCCTTAGGTGAGACAACCTCTGGTGCCCCTGAGGGGAGTTTTAAACTAGAATATTTTATAACATTCTCTAAATTCTGCTGAAAATTGTGACTGAGAGCCAGGAGGTCCCTAGAGAACCACAAGGAGACAAAACTGTTTATAGTTTAGGTGGTTTTCCTTTTTTCGTCATTTGCTTTGGCTCTCATCAGTTCTGTTTGCTTTGAAAATTTCAGTTTCAAAATAATTGTCTTCAGAAATATTTTAACGTCAGCAGAGTAGAATTTCTCATTCACTCAAGCAAATTGCATTGTTATGGAACATGCAAAAAAAAGCAAGTGCAATTCTCTACAAATCACACAAAGCACTAGTTGAGTAGTTGATTTGCAGCGAAATTGTTAAACTCTTCACAGTTTTCAAACATTCTTTCTTCGTGTTTGAGCATCGTGTTGTAAAATGAGCCATTCAATTATAAAATCTGTCAGATGTACATCTATACCTTCCATCCATCAGTCCACCCACCACAGGCCCATGTGTGTCTGTCAAATGCCATGAATCCTGCATGTGAGGACGTCACAACTGATCAATGCACAGTTTCCCCCAGTACATCAGAGTGGAAAACATCATATATTATGTTCAGTTCATTTCAGTTTCTTGATGTAGAGCCAAATCACAACAAATAAACAATACAAAAAATAAACAAAATGTTTTGGGTGACTTACTATTTTGTGCAAACATGCAATAGTTGTGATAAAAGCAGCATTACAATTGAACCTTGTGAGAGGAAACTGCTTTTAGTAGTAAGTGAACATTTAGTTTGATGTTACACATAAACCATCATGTAGAGAAGAATCACATGAAGTAAAGGCACAGCCTTATTGGACAGTGACCACATTTCTATAAAACCAGTTCTAGGGACAAACACTGCTGTACTTGCATTTTATTTGTCACAGCAGTTGTGGATGAACAGTTAATGCAGTGGGAATACAGCTCCTGGAGTGTTGCAATCTGTCCACTGGCTTCAGCACAAAGGGCATATTTGCACTCTGTGTAAACAGGATACATTGGTACTGATGTGGGAATACAATCTTCCACCATTAAACAAACCCTAAAATTTACAGAAAAAAACAGAGAAAGGCAGTTTCTGACCTGCTGAAATGTTTTATTTCCTCTTTAGTTACAGACTCTTGAGGAGGCTGAAGCGTTTACAACCTTACTTCATCACTACAGTTCAGAATACCATGAGGAGACTCTTTGACCATCACAGAGAATACAAATGACACTTGATGTTCTCTTTTATTAGATAAATCATTCGCATACAGTCTAACATTTTCTAGGATTATAAATAAAATAGTAAAAGCTGCAGTGAAATTGATCTTAAGCTTTTATCTCTTCTCTTTTTACCTGTTTTTTACCTAGCACTACCCAGCATCAATGGAATCTTTTAAGGTATTTTACAACATGCTTCATTAAAGATTGACAAAGAAATATATTTGAAGTAAAATGTAAATAATAATGGCAAATTAACGTAAACCAATACATATATAATAATCACATTCTGCAGCATATGATGCAGCAGCACATGATTGTTTATGTTTGTTCCAGCTGCTGCTGACACTGCTGATGGATAGAGGAGCTTTGGTTGGACTCTGTCTGCATCTTTAGTGCAGTGGTTGAGGGATTTTTCAAGCTGAATTTTTCCTGCTCTGCAGTCATTTTTCTCAAACACGACACCTATTTGTTAACTGTTTGTCAGACCACCTCTAACCCCATTTCATATACAATGTGATGGACTGCCTGCTGCCCCTGACCTTATAAATAACGTGTGAAGAGGACAGAGTCAGAGCGCCTGAGGGTTGCTGCTGGAACTCTTTTCCAATAACTCAAATGAAAATACATTTTTCTTTACATCATTTTCTGTCATCCGGTTTTGCACAAAAAAGTTGGGGTACTTACAAACAGAAAACTGTGACAAAACACGCGTTTGTCATTTTTTAGGTGACACAATTTCTGTTTTGATGTGTCACGAATCAGGTTGAATTCAAAAGCATCACTCACAGACAGTTGAAATAGATCCTTTTTTATTCAGGAAAGGTAAACTACAGTAGGCCAGCAGAATCATAATAAAAGGACAGACATGAGGTTGGCAATAATTGATCCCAATGAGCTAGAAGAAGTATAGAAAATTGAGCAGGCTAAGGCTGAAATAGTAACATTCTCATAACAGTTTTCCTTTAAAAGACATTAAAGCTGTAACACATGCTGCAGTGATTTCATTTATCTCTCTCTCTCTCTCTCTCTCTCTCTCTCTCTATGTATATATATGTTTTTAAAAAATGTAACTTATTTTTCAACTTGCTAAAAGTTGTGGGGACAGCTGTGTTAAATGAGTTAAGTGAGTGGATGCATAAGAACGCATTTATATTCTGAGGCACTGACGTCACCAGGCCACATAGCAGGGATTACTACTGACAATTTTTATTCACCCTGAAAAGCCTGGCATTGTTGGAGGCTTCATTATTTTTTAAGAAAATTGAGGTTTCATGTGATGGTGCTGCAGGAAGTTATGAATTCAGCATTTTGCTCAGAGTCAGAGGACTTTAAGCCGTCACACCGATGCTCAAGGAAAGGACAAAGAGGAGAAGACTGCACGTGGTATTTGAGATAAAAGAATACCAAGGACAAAGGACAAAGTAAAGTAATTGAATCAGTGACCTCAGTGGTGTGTTGAGTGCATAAATGGAATTTTTTGTGTAATCAGAATAATACTGTATCTATTGCCCATGAACTCAATCTAACCACATGCCCACTGAGAGAGAGATGATGACTTAAAATGATCAAATACTTCTACCTCTTTATACTGTAAATGTGTTTAACAGAATGACACACTTTTCCTCAGTCATTTTAGACTTCGCAGCACAAATGTGAACTTTGTTCACCCTAAATACTTTCTTCTATTATATAGTTTAGTGTCACTGGTGTGTAGCCTCCAAAATGAGTTTTATTATTGCTGCTAAAATAAAGCGTTGATTTGGGAACAGAGGATAGAAACTGATGTCGATTTAAAGATTCAAAGAAATAATCAGAAACAAGGCTTTTGAAGTCATTCTCTCATTCTGTATGTGCATGAATTCAATTTACAGTTTCTGCACTAATATTATTTATTATTTTGCTCTGAAGATATTTTTGATCACACATGTTCCAGTGGGATCCAGAGTCTCTGGAATCACCACTTTGAAATAGTTTAGTGTGAAAACACGATGTGCGTAGCACATCTTGACTGAGTTGTGTGGTGTGTGGTTCCTACTATTAAAATATAAAGATTGCACGGATTTATTGTTGTCCCATGTTTTTAAAAGCCTGGCTTTCCAGGCAAATTGTCCCCATGAGACATCCACCTCCTCAGCACTGGATCATCTTTTAGGAAACATCATGAACACTTGCCTACGCCTCCGAATCTGAAACCACGCAGTCGCTTTGCCCTTTCATTAACTCAGCATGGGACACACACCAGAGTTCAGAAGGCAAATACAAATTAAATCTGACATTACTTTTCTGGGAATCAAATGTCACCTCATCATCAGCAGTCACAGTCACGCACAAGTTAAAGATACTGACTGGCTTGCTGTGGTAAAAATCTGTTGTTCTGATGCTCTCCAGGATACTGTATGACCAAAATGCTTCATGTGGTGACTCATTGGTTGTTAGTGTGTTAGGACATGTGCAAGATGAGTAAAACCACTTTAACAAGCAATTACAGGTGCACACCAGTCTACAATATGACAAGCATTGTTATTAAACCCATTCATTTACAGAAATACTGTACAACTTTTTGTCTCTGACTGTGCAGAAAAGTCAAATAAAGGTATGGGAGGCATCTGAACAGCCACTTTGTCAACTAAAGACACAAACCCTGCAGAGATGAACGGTCAGTACCCTTCAGCAATCTGAGCAAAACACACATTTTTATGTTGCATCTGAAAGGAAGATACCAATTTACTTTGCCATCAATTCCCAATGCCACTTTCATTCAGAGTGCGAGAATTTTAAAGTCTGCAATTCTTTACACACACACACACACACACACACACACACACACACACACACACCACACACACACACGCACACACACAGACCTCTCGATAATAATTTTCTCCCATAACCAAATATTGTATATTGTACATATGTGTCATATAGTATTCATCTGAAAGCACAGCAACTTCATATGGAATCTTTACATTCATATGATTGCCAATTACTGATAAACCAAGGCTGACTTGGTTGGATCTCATCGTTTCAATGGAACTTTTAACCCTGTGAGGTAAATGAAGACATGAAATGTACATTGATTGATCAGTGTAACATACACTGCCCAAGGACTTCACTAGCTCAGATGTCACAAAAAGCATGCATAGAAATCACAGAAAAAAGATGCTTCAGAATTTGTCCAGGAATGATCCAAGTTCAGGTTTTCTTCAGGATCAAAGCAACATAGCAAACAAGTGCCATTGCTAATGTTCAATCAGTCCTTCAAGCAATCCAAGTGAAAGTGGTGGATCAACGTGACATTTCTCCTGGCCAACACACAACTATGTTCTTCTTTTCAACCCAGTTGAGGTCTGTTTATGACTATTAACTCTTTAACTCATTAACTCGCTATGACCATGCACGTCTTGACACCATAAAACATACACCTTCTCTCTACAGCCAAATGCGAGGACATTAACACCTTTCACTCTCTGAACAGCAGTCAGCCTTGGGAAGAAGATGGGTTTTCAGAAAGGAACAGAAACCTCCACATGTTATAAACCCCAGAGACACACATACAGACATACATTTTTCACACCCACATCTACTCCACAGAGTAGAGGCACACCTTTTCAAACACAAGGACGCAGACCTTCACCATGTCTACACAGGAAGCACAGCGTGAGCAGCACAGCAGCAGCGACAGCTTTCAGTGTTCTGTGTATGTAACTAGAGGCATTCAGACACAGTTCATTCATGTTTTGTGAGCACTCAAAACCCAGCATTCGTCACATCTCTGTGACTCAAGGCTGCAAACTTGAACTCGAACGTGTAAGAACAGGCCCATTGTACTTTTCATAGTAGCAAACTGGCATTGACAGCATCACAGTTGGTTGTTAGATGCATGATAAATGCAGCCATAGGTTCGGTTAATTTATGGTAGCCGCTCAAACCTATTCAGTCCAGTATCTGTAGGTATTATGATGCTGTATGGTGGAAAGGCAGTTTATGCTCACTCCAGGATGGACACAGATGTACTATTATTCATACTCCAATCAGGTGTGCGTATGTGGACACGTTCCACACACATGAACTACACAACATGTTGCCAAACTTTGACAGAAAGAAGAAGAAAAGACTTTCGTTGGTTACGTTTGGCTGACATGAAAAAGAACACAAAAAAGTGAAACTATGATATTTTGTATAACCACCCATCAAGAATGTTGAGTGTTAAGCATGTAGAAACAAACAATACATGATGCATGAAACAAGTGTCCAGTTTGTTTCCTGTTGCTTGTGCTGTGAGCAGACACTGAAGACGATAAAAATTATGCCACACGGACACTTGTCCAAACGCAGATGCATAATGCTGCAATAAATGTAACAAATTCTAAAAGCAGCACAAACACATTCCAAAATGATCATACATTTTAATCAACATCTTCCAATAATGTTGGGTTGCTATGTAAAATGGAAAAAAACAACAAAATACAAATATCTACATATCACTTAAACATCTATATGTGCTTGTAAACAGAACAAAGAAGAGATATCAAAAGATAAAACTGAGAATTTGATTGTTTTTCAAAAAAAAAAAATTGCTTATTTTGATTTTGATTCCAGCAACAAGTGGTGCAAGACATGTGCATAGTTATCACAATCTCAGTTGTTCAACAGTTTGGACCTTCTTTTGTCGTAGTTTTCACTACAAAGCAAAAAGTTCTAAAATAAAGTATTTGTGGATTTAGCATTGAGCTGTGAAAGGACAAGTCTGCTGTAGAGAGTGAGGCATCTATGACAAAGACTGAGGTATGTCATTAATTATATATACTACATGTTTATTTCTGTGCTATAGTGTAATATTTTGTCTCATCAAGTCACTGTTCAGTTTTATTTAAAGATATTAGATTGGGGTCATACACCGCAGAGCTGGGTAGAGTAGCCAAACATTTTATTCAAGTAAGAGCAACATTACGTTAGAAAGTAGATCAGGGTCCAAAACAAAGCAGAGAGTAATCGGTTCAGAATTCAGTCTGAGATCACAAAAAATGCCATCAGAATAATCCTCAAATCCACAATCCAATATTCACTTTCCACAGAGAAGGCCAAAAAACAAGTAACAGAATCAGCAAGACTACCGACGAGCTGAGTGAGAACCAGGAATGAAAGAGGACGGGCAGAGAGAGCTAATCAAACAAACATGGGCAAAGCATGAAGCCAGGCTGGAAAACATGATCAATTTAGAAATTGTTGAACGTCTTTTGCATACCTACGGTACACCACATCTGTTTTTCCTCCAGCCATCCTATAATGCTTGGTGTTTTGAGAAGATCAGATTTTTGTTTGTAGTTTGTTTGTTGCATTTTTAGGCCATTATCCTGTTAGAGGACCCATGATCTGCAACAGAAACAAAACTTTCTGACACTTAACTGTACAATTTAAGATGATTTCCTTTTTTGAGACCCTGTGCCAGCTGCTCCACCTTTATATTTGACAAGCTGCCTATGTGTCTAAATCTAACCAAACCAAGCGCATAGCATAGCAAATCATAAACCTCATCATCTGACAAAAGTAGTCATTTAGGAAGGCATAAACAGTTATTGTCCTGGTAGTTTATTTTTTTAGTTACCTGACGTTATGTCACAGTCTCTTTCTGCCCGCTTCATTCCATTAAGTCAGTTTCCTGTTTTCCCTCGTCTCTGTTCACTCTGGCACTAATCACCTTGATTGCATCCACCTGGTCTTTATTCCCTTTATAAGCAGGTCTTCCAGTCTCAGTTGTCTGCCAGATAGTACTACAACCAACCTTTCATTGCAACTATCCAGTGTTTATGCCCGGACAGTAGCATGCATAAACGCTGGATTGATTGGAGTGGACTACAAACCTCTGCTCTGTGTATTACCTTGGATCAACCCTGACTACTGATTATCGGATCATGGACAAAATAATTATTACAGACGAAGTGTATGACCTGGATAGTTTATGGATTTGTGCTTTGCTCACTGTTATACTTACCTAAAAACATCACTAACCATCTCTGTGCTACTCTCCGCTGTCTCTCCAGTTTCCTTCATCTCTCCACTTACCTTCCTTCATCGTCAGTTCACTCAGCCAACTCCCAGATCCTCTTTGGCTGGCTCAGAAATTTTCTCCATTCTCAGTACTCACCTCTTACACTACCCATATACTCACCTGGGACGTTCCCAAAACCTATGACTCCCTGCTGTTCCTGAGTACATCATCTGCACATTTACCAGTTGTTGTAATAAAGCCTTTTATTCCTATAATAATTATTATTCTATTCCTATTTATTCCTCCATAACAGTTCTGCTTCTCAGTCTCTGCTATGGAGTTGACATCAAACAGCGTGACAGAACTATCTGGCCAGAACACTTACACCGGCAGTGACCTGGAGTGGAAGGCTCAGGTAAAGGGGGCATTGTCAGAGTTCAGCAACCGTATTGCTTCTCTCACACATAGCATTCAGGGATTAGCTGATCAGTTTAGGAACCTTTGTGACACCCAGAATCAGCCTCCACCATCACCCTCTCCTGTTCAGATGCTAGCGGAGGACCAATTGTTGGCCTTTTTTGACTCAATGTGCTATCTATTTCACTTCTATGTCGTCTGCTTTCTCCTCTGAAAGCGCCAAGGTGGGGTTTGTTATCTCGTTGTTGACCAGGAGTGTCAGATCCTGGGCTTCAGCCAAATGGAATAGAAAATCAGCCGCCGGTTCATTCTTCAAACTGTTTTCAGAAGAACTTCAAGATCTTCGAGGCAGGCATCCAACTCCCTGAAATTAAGCAAGGTTTAATGTCAGGGGCAGGTTTTGCAATTGAATTTCTCACTTTAGCTGCCCTGTGTGACTGGAATGATTCAGCTTAGTTATAGAGGCCTTATTGAAAAAGTCCAAGATGAATTGGTGGCCTGAGATCTTCCCAAGGACCTGGGTGGACTGACTCTAGTGGTCAGGATTCACCAACGTATCAGAGAAAGCGAGTGAAGGCACCAAAACCCACACTCCTTACAATAGCTTCCCTCCTGCCAAACTTGTGTCTACTTCTCTCCACTGTTCAGACCCCCATCCCCAGAACCTATGCAGATAGGATACATGTGTGATAGCAACAGTCCAAACTGATTTCCTAAACTGTTTTAACAATTGGCATCTAGCAAACTTCTAGCAAAATAAGTACGTTGTGATTAATAAACTACAGAACAAAAAAATTAAGAAACTGCCTTGTTTGAGTTATTCAGGAACTATTAATTAATTGTAACTATTGTTTCCTATGGATTTTGACTGTTTTGTCCAGGTAAATATGCTGTAAAAATGGGACTGTAGCACCAAAATATTAAGTTACAAATGCTGTTCGATGTTAGTGTCTAATATTGTTGTATTTGTTAAATTTTAACAGAGATGCCAAGAAAGGTCTAGAGCAGGGGTCTCAAACTAAGTTTACCTGGGGGCCGCTGGAGGCAGAATCTGGGTGAGGCTGGGGCGCATCAAGAAAAGCTTTGTTAAAAAAAAATCCTTCTCAAAATCTT